>VYZM01012925.1:381206-401078 GCA_013398915.1 Dromas ardeola | reverse complement strand
GCGCCCATTAAAAAAATTAATCCCCATCGTAAAAAGCTGGAGCACAGCCTGTATTTCAGGCCAAATAATAAGGGGAGGCCGTTATAAATAAGGAATCACTTACTATTGGGAGGGAGGGGGATTATATAGGTTATTTAAATTAAAAACAAACTGCACAAACAAATAAAGCCCTCCCCCCTGGCCGCTGCAGCCCCAGCCCCTGTTCTGCACATGTTATCTGCAAACCACGGGCAAAGCAATTCCCTGCTCCGCGCCGTTTCACAATCTGCTCGCTCTGAACCTTACACTACACCAGGAATTAAACAAACATTTCCTCCTTCTCTGGGGTTTCCCCTCCCCTCATCCCGAGCTGGGCTCCAAAGTCCAGCCAGGCAGCAGGCATGGGGTCGAGGTGTAACTGCCAGCTTCTAAGAGCAGATAAATGCACCAACGCCACCAAATCTCACTGTTCGTCATGCAACAATGAGGAATGGTGGGGGAAAAACTTGTTCGTAGCCTCGCTCCCAAAGCAGCAAGGCTTTCTTGTGAGACCCCACCTGGAGTACTGTGTCCACATTTGGAGTCCTCAGCACAAGATGGACACGGACCTGTTTGAGGGGGTCCAGAGGAGGGCTGGAGCACCTCTCCTATGAAGACAGGCTGAGAGAGTTGGGGTTGTTCAGCCTGGAGACGAGAAGGCACCGGGGAGATCTTATTGCAGCCTTCCAGTACCTGAAGGGGACCTACAGGAAAGCTGGAGAGGGACATTTTACAAGGCATGCAGTGATAGGACGAGGGGTAATGGCTTCAAACTAGAAGAGCGTAGATTTAGATTAGATGTCAGGAAGAAATTTTTCACTGCAAGGGTGGTGAGACACTGGCCCGGGTTGCCCAGGGAAGTAGTGGATGCCCCATCCCTGGAGGTGTTCAAGGCCAGGCTGGATGGGGCTTGGAACAACCTGGTCTGGTGGGAGGTGTCCCTGCCCAGGGCAGGGGGGTTGGAACTGGATGATCTCTAAGGTCCCTTCTAAGGGGGGGTGTCCCTTCATAAGCCACTCTGTGAAGACAGGGCTGTGGATGTGTGTCCTCATTCCAAATAGTCTAAAACTGGGATGAGACCAAAGTGGTGGGAAGGGCAAGAAAGCGCCTGCCGGGCTGCAGACCTGCGGGCAGACAGGAGAGCCTGGGGATGACCTGGGTCCATTGCTACAGCAAACATGCAGCCCCAAAGACTCCCAAAATACACCACAGACAGCCGCGGGAAGGAGGGCAATATCCAAACACAATGCAGAGATAACAGCAAAACTCTGCAGAAGTCAATTAAAGCTTTATTCAACCCTAGAGCCAGAAATCATCAGGAAACCAGACTTCACTTGCCTGTTCCCACACAGATTACTGGTGATTATGAGTAACTGCAACAAAAAAGTTTGATGAAAAGTCTTCTCTTAATCTGTCTGTATTTCCAAACAGGTTTATGTTACAAATGTGGTGTTTATCTGGAAAACACTGCAAGGGCCATAGCAGGGAACCAGCAAAGTGAGAGCATGAGATAAACCAAGGGGTCAAACATTGAGAGAACCAAGTCAGGTTGGGTGAATTTTTGTGTGGTTGCTGCTATTTAACAGCAATACCTCGTTAAAATTTGGGATAAAGGAAGCTTTTGTTAACGACCTGCTCCTTCCCTCCCTCCTGTACCTTCCCTCAGGGTTTTAAGATCACATAAAAAACACATCCCCACGCTCCTCAAGGGAATTTTTTTTCTTTCCCCAGCAAAGCCAAGGCTGACAAGACTTGACATTCCTGAAATGTTTAAATGGGGGGAGAGGGAGAAACAACAACATTTTTTTCAAACCCACTCTATGCATCAGAGACAAGCAAAAATTGGCCCAGGGCCAAATAAAAAAAAAAATATTTAAAAATATTTGCGAGATCATCTTAAATGCTCCCAATGTTCCCGATGGAAAAGTCCCCGGCTGCACAGCAGACACAAGCCCCCACGCCAAATACTGCACATTCCTGGAGGGAGCTGCAGAGAGGAAAGACATAATCGAGGCGATTGACAAACCACCGCACACAACTGCTGATCCATCCCCAGCCACCCCGTGGGGACATGCCACCACCGGCAGTCGCCCACAGCAGGTCTCCAGCTCCGCGGTGAAGCCCCTGCAGGAGGCTGGTGGGGACCATCTCCCCTTCCAAGCAGGCAAAGAGCTGTTTAAAAAAAAAAAAAAAAACAAAAAAAAAAAAAAACAACACATCCCAGAGACTTGGTAATGAGCTCAGGATCAAGAAACCTGGTTAACAAAGAGGCAAGAGCAAATATATCTAATTTCTGCCAAATGCCAGGAGAACCATATCACTATCAGTAGCCATTATATTAATTAATTCATACACCGACCCACTCTGTAGCTTTTTCCAGGCTGGGATTTCACTTGCCTGATGCTGTGGGACAGAACTGGGCAAGGAGAAGGGTGCAGACAGAGCACTACAGCTTGCAGCAAAACACACCAAAGGTGATACAAACCAGATGTGGACAGTAACTCCATGCGCTCCAAGACATATTACAGCTTCATATGCCAGCCACAGCACACCAAACACTCAGGAAAGAGCACCCATATGGTCAAACCTACTTGGGGGGCATTTCAAGGGGTGCAGAACGGGTTAACGGGAACCCCCCAAGCCCCACCGGCCAATTATTCTTCCTCAGTTTACTAGCACAGAAATTCGGGCATCAAAGAGGACCGCAGTGTTCCACTTGTGCAATAAACTCCTTTCACCAACATCACTTCACACTTTCCGGAGTACAAAGTTCGCGCTGATACTGTTGGCTTTCTCACTCACTGCTTTTTGGCACCGTCCCACCTGCTCGGCTGTTCATTAATATGCAATCAGTACATTAAAAGCTTCATTCCCCAGTCCCAGCTAGGCTGTAACCGCCTTTTCCAGTAAGTGCTGTCTTGCAGGGGACAGAAGTGCAAACGTGTTTAGGTGCTTCTAAATACTCAAAATTAAAAAAAAAAATCCCAAACCCTATATTCTTACCAATTGGGTTTTACAGAACAAGGGATTATCACCATCAACGCAAATAGTGTCCAGGGAAAACTTGGAAACTACACTGAATTTACTCTCATTATGCTTTACTCCTTTATGCACCAGTTACACTACTAGATTTTTTTTTTTTTTCCACACAATTTACAGACTGACGAATCATAGCTACATGGCAAAGGCTGCCTAAATGCACTGGTGATTAGAAAGTTTCCACCATTTTTGTTTGAATGATTGCTAGCTGGGATGCTGCAAACAGTCTCCCCCAAAAAATCCCACCATTTTTTTCAGCTATCCTCAAATCTTCCAGATTTGAGCAGGAAGCAGGACAGCCCTGCCTCATTTACCGTTACCACAGTTGCATGGAAAACGGTTTCACTATAGATCAGTCATTTCTGCTCTTTCGGGAGCACTTTCTGAACGGCTCTGCTCCCCACACCCCTCGCTTCTGCCAGCTCCATGGATGCTCCATCACTCCTAGGCCAGTCTGCAACGCTCACCCCAACCAGGGAACGCACTCAGCTCACATCCCCTCTTGTTGTCTCTACAAAAAAAAATTAGCCATCAGCTGTTGGCTAACAAGCTCCTCAATTAAACATCCTGTATTTACTTCACAGCCTCCTCTTCTCCTCCCCCTGGGCTTGACCATTTCAGCCTCTGGTCCAGCCTGTCTCCTCCCGGCCCACCCAGCATCACCTCCTGCCCTGCTTCCCAAACAGGCACAGAAAACTTACTCCAGCCTCCCGTAATACACTATTAAATCCCATCTTATTTCTCTTCCCTGGGAGACTAAACATAGGTTGTTAGTTCAATATAAAACTAAGTACGTACTTGAAAGACAAAGAACAAACAGATTTTAATTGTAAGGAGTATTAAAAAAGCGTTCTATTTGTTTCAGGTCATTTTAAGCAACATTAATAAGTTTCTGTCTCAATTTTTCAAGAGTTGCTTACGATGGAGATGAGCCCAACTGGAAAACCAAACCCAAGAATCCCTGAACTCTGAAGGAAGGTTTATCTGAGTTTGGGCCTGTATCTGCACTGAATGCAAGACAGCCAAATAACATTTTTCCATTACTTTTTATCACTATTGCTTTGTGTTCCCCCCCACCTTGAGCACAAGGTCACATCAAAATTTCTCCAGGCAGCCCCCGGTCCCATAAATTGTTAGAGATCTGGATTTACATCAGTGGGATTACATGAGATCAGCCAAATGTGCACATGCCGGAGGGAGAAGGGAACAACACAGCACTTTAAAACTGGAGAGTATTTTTCATTTATAAATAGTTTACATTTTTTGGATCCAGTGGCGGACAACCCGCTCAGTCTGTACTGAAACCAAAGAAATATCATGTGTGAGCACTAACCACAGTGTAACAGAGATAATAAACAACAGACAGGCAGCCATATGCAGTGAGGCTAGTGCTTTGGGTAGGGGAGGCAAATAAAAAGGAAAAGAAATACCAAATTCAGCAACCATCACGCAGCTAAAGGACCTATTAATTTTCAGATGGACCCGTTCCCCCAAGTTCTGCTACAGGAGTAACCTCCAACAAGGAAGCCAGCTCGCTGCACCCTGCTGTGCTTCCCTGCTCCCAGCTGTGCTAATGGCTTTAGCATCTCACAGACTTCAGCAGACCATTGCCCCAGCACTGGGGAGGGTCAAACCAGGTACCTGCAGCAAGGAGGGACAAAGTGACGTCCACATGGTCACACAAAACATGTGCACAACATGGAGCATGGGGTGGCATCACAGTCCCAGGAACAGTGCGAGTTCTGATCCCAGACAGACATGGTGCACTCCAAATTATATATAGGAAATAACTACAAGAAACAGGAATGCAAGATACACTGTGCATCTTTGCAACCACATACCATGTTTTCACAACCCAGGAGACTACATTTGCAAACAGCTTGTACTCTGCATCAGGCAAGCGAGGGCTTCTAAGCGCAGACCACCTGAAGTCTGCTGGGCTCCTTCAGAAGCCTCCAGCCTCATGGACTTCACCAAGGGAACTATCGGAGCTGGATTACACCAAGCATCCTACACCAACCTCTGCCTTCACACCAAATAAAACTAGAATGAATGCTGGCATCTGCCTTACCCATGCTTTTACAAAGGTTTTTTATTTATGCCAAACAATATCCTATATCCCACAGGAAAGGTAAGTATTAAAAGGAAGTGGGACATCTCTGTGCTGGCCAAGCAGAGGAACCTGGATTTGGAGCATCTCTATTGAAATTAGCCTGCCAAGACCAATTGGATGCATTTTATTACTGCACGGAATTCCACAAATATGCGGGTAACTTTTAAGCGTCAGTGTGGGTTCCTAGGTAGGAAAAAATACTTCAAAATATGCACTTTCCCATTTTTGCAAACACTTACCAGATGTAAGAGAATTCAAGGACAATTCATCTGCCATGACAAGTTGTAGACACCAAATCTAGCAGAAGAGGCTGAGCACCCATCTCTGTCGCGAGTGAAAGCCCAGAGCCAGATATGCTTGGCTGAACAAAGGTTTGTTTTCAATTATATTTCAGATTCTTCTAACAATAACTGCGTGGCATCTGGCACCAACACATCTGAGCCTTTGAAGTGGTTCTTGACTTCAACGGGAAGAGGGGGGAGTGCACAAAAGGGAATCACTCAGCAATTTTGGTCTGAGTCAAACCTCTCCTCTAAAAAGAAAACATTAATACCACAATCCCCCAGCACACCAGAAACGTGCTAACAAACACAAAAAACCCAAAACAAACCCCTTATTTCGGTCAAAATAGCAATGGTTCTGCACTGGGGTCACTCCTTTCACCTTCAGAAACAAGGTTTGAGATACATGGGTCAGTGGTCCCAGACACAGGAGCCTCCCAACACCTCCCCACAGAGTGGTGTGACACTCCGTGTCCCCTTCCTGGTCACTCATGCTCGCACCTGTAATAAAATGTTCATGGGAAGAGACATCAAAAGAGGGTAGATTTAGATTGGATATCAGGAAGAAATTCTTTACTGTGAGGGTGGTGAGGCACTGGAACGGGTTGCCCAGAGAAGCTGTGGCTGCCCCATCCCTGGAGGTGTTCAAGGCCAGGCTGGACGGGGCTTTGAGCATCCTGGTCTAATGGGAGGTGTCCCTGCCCACGGCAGGGGGGTCGGAAGGACATGATCTTTAAGGTCCCTTCCAACCTGAACCATTCTGTGATTCTGGGATCCAATGCCTAAACCTCAACCCCAGCAACCAGCAAGAGCACAGTTAAATAAGAACAGGAAGGCAGCACACAACACTTGCTGTCATGGTCCCCATTCAAAGTGCAATTGCTGCCCACCCAGCCTGAGGGAAAGGGCAGCACTTCCATATTTCTGGGCAAAAGCAGCAGCTCCTACTGAGCTCTTCAACAAAAACTCATCATGAATATACATTTGTAGCACCCACAACAGACCAGGAAAGCAACACATGGGTGCTGTGGGGTATGGACTACGGAGTGCTGGTGACCACAAGACTGAATCACCTCTGGATGTGCTCAGAACATCCCCAGGAAGCTTAAGCAGGGTTTGAGCCCCAGTTTGCTGTGCCTGCAGGTACAGGAGCTGCTGTACCCCCGTGCTTCCCTTCCACCTAAGTCCATGTTTCAGTAGCTAAACTTGTGTTCAGATCTAGCCTTAAGTGACATTGCTAGGTTCGGTGGGCAATCAGTGAAAGAGTAGGGCAAACAAACGTCACTTTTAAAACGCATATCTTCTTTATCTGGTTTGTTCAAATAAAACCACAGCTGTGGTTTAACAGAAACAAGGTGGCAGAGCGCAACAGCTCCCAAGACCAGGGATGGTGGTTTTGATCAGAATGATGTTCATTTAAAGAGGGATAAAAATGCCTTATTCATTTTCCTCAAGCTGTGCCCAAGTCCTACCAACTCTTTTTGTTAGGTCAGGCAGTTTCTGGAAACATCTTCTGGCTCAAAACATTTGCAGAATTTCAAGAATCTGCTCCACAAATCTTGAGGCTGCTTTGTTCAGGAATGCTGACATGTGGGCAAAGGGAAAGCAAACCGTTCCCTTGAATGCTGCACAAAACTTTAAAGTCTGCTCAAGATGAAAAATGCAAGAGTCAAAACTCTGAAGGAAGTGTGGGTTTTCTGCTGCATTTCAAATGTCACCCCAAACACGCTCTTCCAGCACAGGAACGTGGCCGTGCCAGGACAGCCTGCGTGCCTGGCAAGGCTGGTGGCCTCCATGTGCTCCTCTCAAAGCAGGGCTGGAGTTAGGAATGAATAAATAAAACAGACTTTCAGATCAAGTTTTCTTGGCCTTTACAGAGACAATCGTGCTGTGAAAGAGCTCTGGGCAGAGTCTTCTCCCCAGACAGGACCCACCCCTTCCCCATCCCTCCCTGTGCCCAAGCACCAAAGGGCAAGCATGCACTTGGTCTTCTGCTCACACAGCTCCCAGGACAATAACTGAGCTGTCCTCTGGAAATACCCATTGCATTCCATGAAATCAAGAAAACTAGACTTCTAGCTTATCCGTAAAGCCTAGTATTTATAGCCCTGCATTTGGTCAGATGGATCTTCACTGCCTTCAGGCCAAGGAGTCTTGCCCAAGCCAGCGGTCCACTGGTGGCAGCAGAAACAAGGTCCAGCTTCTGTGTCAATGCTGCATCAGTGTGACATTTATTTCTGTGCTGCTCCCTGACGAGCCCCAATAGACACTGCCGGACAAGCCCTGGAAGGACACTTTCAGCTCCCAACCGCCAGGCTGTGGGACACCAGCGTCACAGCACTGGGCCAAACACAGACCAAGGGTGGAAACCAACCACTGTGGCAGGCCAAGCATGGCTCAAACTGCCACAGACTGCCCCAAAAGCACCATAAAATATTGCTCACACAACCAGAGGGGGTGCGGTTAGTTCACCTTGGCTTGAAAGGCCTCAGTGGAGGTGGCTGCATAAAACAGGGAAAGAGTCAGCAACCGAAGGCTTGGCAGAGGGAGAGGTGCAGGAGGGCTCGTTCCTGGCTTGTCCTCTGCCTTTGCCCTCCTGATCTAAACAGGAATCCTGCAACCCTTTCCCCCACGCCGTGGAAGCACCAGGAGAAGGACCAGCTCTGCTCCTCCAGGGCAGGCACGGCCGGGTGGCTCTGAAGCCATCCAAACAAGCCAGGAGGGATTCCGCATTGCAAACAAAAAAAAGCAGGAAAACCATCAAAAGGCATCTCAGCTGCAACAGAGCATGAACTCCCCAAAACGTTTCAAGGCACATTTTCGATCCACTCCCAATCCCACCCCAGTCCCACGAGGGCTGTTGCTGTTATTGTCTATCACAGCAGCATCAGGAAACCGACTTCCAGGCGGTCAGAAATTTTCCTGCCACCAGCTGGGAACAGCCCGGGGAGCCCAAAATGGAGGAGACGGAGCAGCCTGGGGAGACGGTGGGAGAAGGGGAGAGTCGAGGGATGATGCATGCTGCAACAGCGAGGCAGGCGGTTTTATAACCGGCAGTCAGAATTACTCAGGAAACCATAGAGGAAGCAATTGGAAATTGTTGGACAGGGAAACTTCCCCATTTTGTTTCCAAATGTGCAGGCCCGTAAGTCTGTGCTGAATTTCTCCTCTTTTAGCCATGCCTCTCACAAACAAAGCAACATTAATTAGCACGCAGCCCCAGAAGTGTTCAGCTGCCACCTCCTCCTCCCCAAAAAAGGTGGATTTGTGTTGTTTTGATTTAAAAAAAAAAATTTATGACAAGCCTTAATCATGCACAGCCTGCTCCCCAGCAAGCCCCACGCTGGCATTACGACTTCCACACGGGGTGCTTGAAAACCTTGCCTTCGAGCTGGCTCCAGTATTCCCAGCTGGAGGGTGAAGCAAAGACCAACAGTGACCAGAGCCTGGCCAGCAGCCTGCACACCCCACCGCAGCACCGGGCTGCCAAAAGGGACCGTCACCTGAGGACAGGATGGGCACACAGGGAAGGTGTCGAAAAGAGCTCACAATCTGAATAAAAGGGAAGCCTGGGTGCTGCAGCAGGCCTGGGAGACGCGCACAGTCCCAGCGTCTCTGCCAGCTGAAAGGACAGCTTGTCAGGCTCTTGTTAGGCAGACCACAAAGTGGTGGCACTTGAGACACAAGTGCTAGAAGCTATGAGAGAGAAACGCTGTAGTAAACAGCCTGGGCTGCTATTTGGCATCTCCTGAGGATGCTGCTGGGCTGTGTGGCTGTGTGGCTCTGCCCTCTCCCCACGTTTGCTATCAAGCCCAGACCCCACGAGCGGCGAGGGGCCCAGGCAGTTGTCCCTGCCCCACCACGGTGCTGCCGGGGAGCAGGGAGATGCAGACACCCAAGACCACTGCTTCCCACCCACGGCCAATTGCTCAACACCCATCAGGCCACAAAGGCATCTCCTTCCTGGAAACTCTGCTCCAAGAAGGGAGAAGCGAGTCGCCAAAAAACTATTCCCATCTGTGTCCGTGGCAGTCACAAGGGCTCACTGCTTTGGCTGAGATACTTTCCCACCACATGGGTGGCACTGCTTTTACACAGAGAAAAGATCACGCTGGTCCCCAAAGAGACCAGGATTCGGGTGCTGCCTCCACAGCATCCCCTGCTCACAGGAACGATGCGTGGGGTAACCCAGCACCAAACCCTCCACTACTACTGGTAGTAGCTAATGCCAGCACCATCCCAGCAAGGCTCTGACGCCCTCCTTCACCCACCTCCTAACAGAGGTAAGCACAGTGTTCAGCAGAGCCGTGTCTCACCGCTGGGTCTCCATTATCCTGCAGGGATGGTTTAACAGCACTGCTGTTCCCCATGGAGATTCTTTGATGTCTCATACAGGATAATCTCATACTGCTTGCCCTCCCTCTGTGGGGATACAGCCACTCTCCACAGCCCGCTGCCTACGGGAGAGGTAGGCACTTCAAATTTAAGTTCACTCCTCCAACTGAAGTCGGCCAACAGCATCAAAAGCTCCGGGGGAGAACAGATACATACACCATCACATAGCCTTTCTCACAAAACCTAGGTAAAAAGCAGTACCTGCCGCAGAGAGATTATTAAACCACGGAGAAGCAAAGCCAACTGCTGTTTTAAGTAGACAGAATAAGCCAAGCACATTCTGTGAGATCTGTACAAGTTTCCGTCCAAGGAAATTAACTCAAAGACCAGTATACATCTCTGCTGGTAAGGTCGGTAAGAACGAAACCAGAGCTCCTGGAAGGGGTTCAGCTCACTAAGAAGTCAAAAGCCAAGCAACTTTTCCTGCTATAACAGGAAAAATTCATTTATCCACTCTTATGAACGGACTTATCCAAACCCCTTAAGTTCCTTGATCTCAACAGCTTTTGGGTGGTGATCATCTCAATAACAAAGCTTGGAAAGTGGGAAGGAGGATATACGAGAAATTTATAATCATGTGAAACAATAAAGAAAGCACAACTCTCACAAATGCTTCTAAATCAGAGGTCTAAAAATACACACTTATTTTTATTATAATCTTATTTACTGATTTAATGCAGCATGTGTGCCCTACTTCAGAAGTAATCCAAAGGTGTTTGAAAGCCAAGAATTCTGACTTGGAAGACTTGTTTAAGGAGGAAAAAGGAGGAACAGAATTGTTTATAGACCAACATAGATAGGAACAGCACAAAAATATGCTTAGCAAAGGAAAAGTGGAAAGTATTATGACACCTTTCAAAATAAAACATCATATGGTTTGTTTAAATCTCCTAAAACAGGACAAGTCTCCCCATTTTGCCAAAATAAATGAAATGCAAGCGGGAATCTGACTCTACCCCTTGGTTCAGAAGGAGATGAAGGTTTACAGCGAATTACGCAGACAAACAGAGCATGGGATGCTCTCCTGGCTCACCAGCAAGGACAGGCCACAGGCAGTGTGGCATCAGCCAACCACCCTGAATCAGCAGCACTTGGCACTTCTGCACTGGCCATGCCTATGCCATCACCAGGCAGGAGTGGGAGTGATGAAGTAACTGGGCATGAGAAGGGGAAGAGGGTGGAGAGCTTCCAGGTGCCACCCAGATCATCAGGAGATACCTCCTCACCCTTCCCTCTGTGCACCTTCCAGCTCCAACTCAAAGCAACCACCTTGTGCTGGGGAAGAGCCAAATTGGGGTTGCCTGCCCATGGACCAGGCTGCTGCAGGAACACCCCATCTATCCAAACTGCTAGAGGTTATTTTTTAGGTCTGTGCTAAAGGAGGGTTTCCGATGTTTTTTCCACAGGTCTGGAACCCACGCGGAACACAGATGACCAAGATGCATCAAAAAGCAAGCAAAGGCTGCTCAGGGCTGCTCCCCAGGCAGTGGCGGTGGAGAGCCAGCTCCTGCCTCCCCCCACACACGCCGCGGAGGAAGGAGAGGCACCAGTGTTTGGACAACTGGAACACATTTAGGGGGCAATTTTTCACAGGGCCTCCAGCCAGGCAGTTTCCTATGATAGCAGTTTTATCACCCGTGATACAACCCACAGACCAGCAGCTCCCCATCCACGAGGCCTCTCACTACCCCACCCCTATGGGGACATCACCCACAGCAAGCCCCACCAATGGGGCTCTGACACACCCAGAACACCTCCAGCATCACATCCTTAAACACAACCAGAAGACAATGCCCTGTAAGCCTGCCATCTCTATCTGAGTATCTTCCACCAAGCCCTGGGCACATCCAGTTCAACAACTTCAGCCCCAGTAACCATCTGTGCTGGCAACCAAACAGCACTGGCCCAGCACAGCCGCACACGCTGCGAGTGCCAGCCATCACTTTTTCAAAGTATTTTGTAGATGATAGATAACATAGAAAACCTGTGTGGATATTGGCGCACAGCAGGCTAAAACAGACTTTAAGTGCAGTTACAGAACAGCCCAGTCCACACCAGCTAGGCAAAATGCATTTCAAACTTGCAGGACAGTATTTGGAGAGAGGCTCATTAGTATCTGGTGTTGATGGTACACTCTCCAGGGCAGAGTATTCACAGCACTGAAAGACAACGTGCCCATCCCGAAAGCGCAGGCTTTGGGGAACCAGGGAGACGCATCGGTGGTGAGGGTGGATCCATGTCGCTGTGTGTGGAGAAGCGGCACAGCCCCGACTTCACGTTTTGCATCTCTCATTTCGTCCTTGTACCTGAAGGTTCATCCAGCCTTTCTCTAGTGAGCAAAAGCCTGCCAGCTGGAGGAGGTAGTACAGGAAAAAAACACCTTATTTCAGGATTTCACAGTCAGATTTCTACTGAACTTAATGGATGTGTTTTCTAATCTGAAAGGATTCATCTAAAAAAAATAGGTGCCTTCAACAAAAGCGAAGCATTTGTGATACACAGCCTGTATAAGGGAGTAGGGTTTACAAGAAATGTATTTAAGACTGCAGCTCTGCCAGTTTCCAAAATTAATACGATTGCACCAAGGGGTTGGATCCAAAAAAGACAAAGGGAAATTCACAAACAAGTTACCACTTCACTTGAGTAGCAGTATCAAGACTATATACCTACCCACCCACTCCCCCGCCGACAAAAAAAAAGTGACAAATTCTCTTGCACACAAAACTTTAGCTCCAGAACAAAACTTTAGCCAGCTAATGCATTTTTAAATGCAACTTGTGCGTGACACTGGAGTATATGTTTATAAATCTGTTTGATTGTGAAGGGTCTCCGATACTTTTCCTGCTGAAATCCATGCAACGCCAGTGCAGCAAACTAAAAAACTGCCATGACAAGTGCAAATAACCAACCATCCTGCCTACACACCCAGCATGACTAACATTTATAAAAAGGCTACAGTCGGAGACCCATCCTTCAATTCTTACTCAAACTGAAAATGCAGCCACGCAGAAGTGAACCATGCTCCTGGAACTGGATGCAACACATCATCGGGTCTTGAGAGGTGCCCCCAAGATAGCAGGGTCTGCTTCTAGGCTTCACCAAAATTATATGGTTGCGGCTCGAGAGACAGCGTGCTGAAAATATAATGAGGGAGCATAACATATTACATATGTTGTGGTCCTGCTCTGAAGCTGGAAGAGGCTGGGGTTGAAGGATTCGGGCTGCAGTGCAGGACTTGGTTAACTATTAATGGATGACTCAGCTGCAATAATAATACGTCTTTCATGTTCTGTGCTAGCACAATGGCATCCTGGTCCTTGACTCTGGCCCCTATGCAGGGTAGAAAAAAAAAAAAGTACTTCTTAGCACATCATTTAATAGCTGGACGTACCAGGAAAACAGAAAGACAGTTTATTCACCCTTTGTTTCTTCCTGCAGCCTCACGCTCTGCTCCTTCCTTCACATGCCACTAAAAACCAGCAAGGGACCTCAGTGGAGAGGCACCCAGCCTCCCAGGCTTGCATGAAACCACAACCCAGACCTGAGGGGCTATGTTTATTCACAGTTATTCACCAAAGCCATGCTCTACACTAAATCACTCCCCTCACCCTGAACGAGGGGCTAATTCCTGCCCAGCCCTGGTCCCCCAGAGCTTGATGAACCTGGAGCCTGGATTCTCTGCAGATGGCTCTTCCCAGCAGCATTAGCCTAAATTATCTCTACTCCATTCATCCACATGATCCCATCCAGCTCCACATTGCAAAACAAGGAAGTCGCACTTAGCGATTAGGTTAGCAGCACAAAATGATTATGTTAGAAGCTGATGAGCTGAGCTAACTCAATCCAAGGTGTCTCACCAGGCAGCCAACAAGATCAATTAAGAGCCCTAATTGAGGGTTTCTGGGTGCGGTTGATATACAAGTCAGGGACAATACACAAGTCCGCAGAGCTGGCTACCCAGAAGTGGGAGCCATCAGCCAGTCTGGAAGCCACTCAAGAGTTCAAGACAAAACTTTAACCCCTCTTCAAGAGATCAAAGCAACCAGAAACAGGCATGGATAGGGCTTCCTGGCACTCCGTCATTCTTAGATGCCCCACAGAGCTGGTGGGAGCTGCACATGTAGTGATGAAGCCAGGTACATGCACACGCATCTCCAGCGCCTGGGGGAATGCCTCAACATGAAGCCACCTTGAAGCCCCCCAGCAGGCTCTGCTGAAGCTGCACAGTGGGGACCATCCTCCCAGCTCTCCAGGACTTCCCTGCACCAGGCTGCGCTTCAGTCCGTGTGAGCCCCATCTCTGCAAAGTGCTTCTGCATCTGCCTAAACCCCTGCCAGAGACAAAACTCCAGCACCAGCTTAACTTTAAGCAGTGAAATGAAATCTCACCCATGCCCAAGGAAGCATTTAAGTACCTGAAGTGCTTTGTTGAAGTGTGTGGGCTCCCAAACATATCAGTTTACCACCTCCAGCCTCTTGATGCCAGCAAACGAAGGGGGAAGGCAATCAATCTCATATTTTCTCCTTCATCCCTTAAACTCCAAGCAGGAACTCCTGCAAGGCTCAGCCACCCCCAAACCTTACATCCACAGAACTGCAGAGCAGCTCCTACAAGCAAAGAAAAAAACATATTAAGCTGTATCTAACACATAATAATGGTTGATTTTCCTAGAGAACAATTGATGGCATGTTCGTTTTTTCGGCTGCCTACTGAGATGCTGGTTCCCCTGCCCTGGGAATTTTCCTTCCACAGCTCCTCCTCCCCCAGCTCCCAGACCATCCATTCTCCCCTTTTCAAACTGCACCCATTGTAAGTGGCACTGAATATTAACACAGCCCATTGAGCACTTGCTCCTTTTGTATGGGACCCCTGCGTTTCAAATTGCAGTCACTGCAGAGAGGAAAAGCCTCCAAGTGATTAAATGCCATGAAGTTTCTGAAAAGGAGAGAGAGGAATATGCAGAGGAGGCTGAGGGGGTCCTAGAGCCTTTCACTTGAAGCCAGGGGCTTCTCCAAGAGCCAGAAAGGCTCCTTGGTGGGGCTATTTTATCCCATTCAGGCTTCATTACGAATCTCACATGCACTTCTAATCCTAGTCTGATTGAGACAATTTCTGCCCCAGATGTGTCACAGTCAGGGATTAAGATGAGAAGATCAGACAGCAGTTGCAAAGGCCTTGCTGTTAACTGCTGTTCTCCAGTAAGCACCAATAAATATCGCGGCATGCTGAGGGTGGTCAAAGAATCCACCGCCACATGTTCACACAGGAAGGGTGGATTTATTTGCAAGCGCATGTATTTATTTGTGCACAAGCAGCAGGCCCACGGAGACACGGCTGTGCAAGGAGAGGCTGTGCTGTTACCCCACCAGGACCAAGCCCCAGAGCAGCACCTGCAAGGTGCAGAGCCACCCCACAGCCCCAGGGCTGGAGACCTTCCCCAAGCAAGGCCTCTGCTGAGGACGATGCTCCAGAAAGCACCAAAGCCAACTGTGCCATTGCAAGCTGAGTACAATTTCTTCTACAAGCACCACCAGCTCCCAGCTCTGTCCCACCTGAGCAGGAAAACTCCCTTAGACCACCACGCAGGAGGGAGCTGCTGGCTTTGCAGAATTTCTTGGATTTCCACTCCCTTTCCCCAAAAGGAGGGAGGGGAACCGGCCACCTGCACCGATTCACATCCCCCTCTCCCAAGCCATCCTTCCAAGCCCCATGGCCCCCAGGCAGCCGGCACACAGTGAGGGCTCCACAGCTGGATGGGGACAGGCGCTGTGAGCCCAGGGCGACGATTACTTAATCTTTGTTCCATTATTTCAGCAGGGCTGGAAGCAGGACATGCAGGGGAGGAACTGCCAGTAGCACTCCCCCCTCCCAGCACCATCAGCAGGAGGGTCCCCCCCATCACCTTCTCTTCCAGCATCTGCAGAGGAGCCCAAAAGCAGCTAACGTCCATCTCCAGAGAGCACCATGCACACAGCAAGCTGTCTGCTGAGCCCCACTCTGCTCTACCAAGTAAGCAAAGAAGCTACCCTAACATACAAGAGTAGAGTTACAACCCCACTTTAGCAAGAAATTTAAGTTACTAGGTAATTTTGAGCACAAACATTCAGTTTCCTTGCCTTCAAAGTCTTTTTGTGCATACACTTGCACACACCAGCAAGAGTCTGCTCCCGACTCCCAGTTCAAATGCACTTCCAGGCCCTAAAACCACTGACAGGCACCCGCAGGATTTTTGAAAGCATCCAGAAGCTTCGCCCGGCTCTCTCCAGAAAGTAGCAGCACCATGCAAACAGCCAGCAGCCACCCAGCTGGTGCCTCAGGGCAACTTATCCAAACCCAGAGCCTTCCCGGGAAACCACGGGCAGCTCCCAGAGAGGACTCTGCCTCCTTCCCAGACATCCCAGGCACACACAACCCAGAGGCAGAAGGGTCCGTGCACAGATGCCCAGTATCAAAAAAAAAAAGCTTCCCCCATGTCATTTGGGTCAAAAATGCACAACATGTTTAAAATAAAACTTTAATTCCTCCAGACCATACCAGCAATGAATTAGCTATCCAACCACATTTCCACAGTCCCAAAGCCTTGTCACCATTAAAATTTGTGCCCAAAATACTATTTCTCTATCACTAAAAAGGAAGTTAAAACCTCTCCCTCATACATGATGCCTGGAAGAAACCTCTCTTCTACTACTCCTTGAAAATTAAGATGCATGGAGAGACAGAAACAGGGGATGTGTCATGTCACCAACACTGCTGGAGACCCACACCTGGCTTTCCTGGGCTCCAAGCATTTTGTACTTAAGCTCAACCCTAAAGTTTATGCCATTTATTACACTCTAATGGAAAGATAAGCTACAGACTTAAACACCAGAAGACATAAGCATCTCCAGCAGCTTCAAAGTGAGATGCTGCAAAGGAGTCCTGCACAGCAACTGCTCAGCAGTTTGATTTTCTGGGCATCCCCCACGGACCAGGGGGTTTCACAGCCCCAGAGCTGGCAGGGGCCAGGTGCTGCAGCTCCTGCGAGGATAGTATGGGTCATGCCACAGCCTTGCAACATGCCCTACACAGGGCTGCTCAGCCAGCAAGCCCTGCACACTTAATTAACTGGCATGCAGTACTGAGCTGCCTCTTGCTTTTAAGAAAAAAAAAAGAAACCACCCAACTATCTGTGCCACGCTGCATTAACTGTGAGCAACTGCAGTGCACCGGCCCTTCTGCGTATCAGTTCTGCCTTCTGAAAGCCAGGGAGAAAAATTACAACTCCAAGCTCTACTGCCAACAGAGAAATAACAATAGTTTCAAAAGATCCCAATGCTATTCCTCAGCACCGATAGCCCTGTTGACAAAATACACGGCGTGATTAAGTCTGTTCCAGAACCCTCCCCAGTGCACCGAGCCACATTTCCAATCCTACAAACAAAAGCTTTATCTCCAACACACTGAAAATCGACTCCAAGCACTGCTTCAGCTTTGCGGCACTCATTAGGAATAAAAGATAAACTGCTAAGGAGGGATTTTTCAATAGCACTTTAACGAAGTAAGGCACAGCCAGCACGAGTCACTGAAAACAGGATTTCTCTCTTCTCCTCTTAGCAATCTAACATGCCCAAGCTCATCACCCCAGGGAAGCAGACACCTTCGGTGGAAGACGCAGCCGGCCCAGAAGTGATGGGAGATGAGGGATGCAGGGCTCCGACATCGCCCGTCTCACCCCAGTCTACACCCAGGGGACCCGCACCCTGACTGAGCTCCCGCATCAGCACAGGGATGCCAAAAGCCTTCACGCTCACCTTCTGCTGCTTTAAAAGGGCATGTGAAAAAAAAAAAAGAGACACCACCAAACCCAAAAAGCAACAGAGATAACTGCATAGAGATAACTTTTCTCCAGCACATGGTGCTTTTATAGAGGACATTAAACAAATAAAAAGTTAGTTAACGAGTCTCTGTGCCAGAACTTAGCATTTATGATCCTACCAAGCACGAAAAGCATGCTTCAGCTTTGTGTCCCTAGACTGAACTAAGACATTTAAGTGATCTTTAGCAATTAGAAACAACTTTAATTTAAAACCAGAAGTTTTTGTAATAGCTTAAATGTCTGCTTTTTATACTAGTTATGGAGAAGGAAAAAAGCCACCTAAATTTTGCATTGTCACATATGAAAGCCATCACAGATTTTCACTTTAGTTAATTCTTTGGTTAGTTTAGAATTTACAAAGTGACAAACCATATTCTTCCTAAGTGGTTAAAATATCAACAGCCCACAGGTCGATCACAGTAGATTTATACATGCTATTACTTGACCAATAAAACTGAATTCAAGACACTCAAAAATCTGTTCCATATGAAAAAGACACTCCTGGGTATTTGCACTCCTGAAAAAAACACACAACAATAAATTTGTTCAGACTGAGCTATTAATGCATTTCTCTGCATGAACAAAGATACGCTGTCCTATTTTTAAGAGGCGCATGGGGATGCTGGAATTATGCTGAGAAGACTAAAAACTCGCTGCGAAAGGTGCCCAAGGCTGAAGGAAGGCTCCTTCAGAGCACACAGCAACAAGTGAACGGGATGAGTCAGGGTTTTAATGCAGAGGCCACACATTTCTCTCAGTACAGCACCCGATAATTTCACTTAAAACAAGGCATTTCTGCAGCCAAAAGTGAATAATACAAGGAGAGCCTGACAAACCTCTAATAATTCTTCTTAATAAGCAGCTGGGCGGTCTCCAGCAAAACTTCAGTGACCGTTCTCTCTCCTGGCACGGCTCAGGAGTATCTATTACAGCCAGGGGTTTTATAGATTTAATAATCTATAAATCTGTTCAAACAGCAGAAAGGCCCAGCATCAGGAGCACCGAGGCACTTTTCCCTCTCTGGATCCTTATTTCCCAAGGTTAGCTAGTAGTTGAGGACAGTTATTTTTACAAGTTTATGGGCACGCACACAGAGTCAGTTCTCCTGCACTGTCACAGGAATTGAGCTGTCAAAGCCCAGCATGCTTTCCCCCCTCCGGATCTCCCGTGTCCGATGTTATATTTCAGCTCTTATCAGGTTGGAGCAGCGCTGGACGGTTGCACAACTGGCGCAGACCCGCTGTACTTTACAGGAAACAGCAATCGCGCTGTCCTGCACCTGGCCGTGGACCTGAACACTTTAAAAACACCCTTCTAGGGGAGGAAAAAGAAAAAGCCACAGCGCTGAACTAACCACCAGGTGCTGGGCTATAAGCTCAGCTGCCATCCAGGACACACGATACACCGCAGGTTAGTAACTCCGACGGACGGACGAGAAGGGAGGGAACGGCAGCCAGACACGCACATTTTATTGGGAACCACCACCTGGTTTTTCTTGAGACGCCCCAACAGCACCGCAAGGGCCCGTGGCTCCGTTTCGGCCCACGCTCGCTGGATTTTCGCACCTTAACAGTCGCCAACATCGCCATGGAGACCGCGGTCCCAGCGCTGGGGTCCCACTTGGGCCCCGGGGTGCGATGCTGGGCACGGCGCGGGGTCCGGAGCGCCAGGACGGGCGTGGGATGGGTGTCCATGGATGTCCTAATAAGGATTCGGGAGCCCGAACGGGCCGTTATCTCTCCAGCTGATCCCATTACCGGGGACCAAATCCACCCCCGGCTCTCCCTCCTCCGGGACAGCCGTGGGGAAGGGAAGGAGAGCCAGCCCGGCGAGGGAGCGGGTGGCCAGGGAGCCCCGAGCTCCACTCGCCCGGGACCAGCATCGCACCCGCCGCCTCGGGCGGGACCCAGGGGAGACACCGGGCCGCGGGGGAAGTTTCTTCTCCGCGCCTACGAGGCGGCAGAGCCCACTTTGCTTTCAAAAAAAGAAAAAAAAATTAAAAACTTGAGTTTTGGGGTTCTTTTTCGGTTTGGGGGTCTTTTTTCTTTTTTCCAAGCAGCGCTGCCCAAGCCCCCCGCCTCGCCCCCGGCCCCTTCCCCGGTACTCACAGATGCCGCGGCCAGCGGGGCAGGTCCCGGGGCACGGCGGGCAGCGCCAGCCCGCCGCAGCTC
>VYZM01012925.1:369786-380570 GCA_013398915.1 Dromas ardeola | reverse complement strand
CCCCCCCACAGACCCGCGCGCTGCCCCTCTTAAAGGGGCCGCGGCCGCCGCTCCGCCGCGGGGAGAGCGATTTTAAAATCTGCCTCCCGTAGCCGCGGGCAGTCTGCTGGAGCCTGGGGGATCCCCCATGCCCCCGAGGTGCCCCTCCCCCGACGCAACAAAGCACACGAGGGGCCACACTGTCAAGGGACGCGCGTGTCCTGCCACGAGCCAGTCGCAGGAGTGGATTAATTACTCACGCGTGTTTCAGAGCAA
Source organism: Dromas ardeola (assembly GCA_013398915.1). NCBI lineage: Eukaryota > Metazoa > Chordata > Aves > Charadriiformes > Dromadidae > Dromas > Dromas ardeola. Next base: position 380,315 of record VYZM01012925.1, on the reverse strand, counting down.
ACCGAAGCGGCTGTTCCGCTTCCCAGATTTACCTCTGTTTCTGAAAGCCCAGCACACACCAGACGTGAGGGAGCACCCAGTCCGAAACGGGCCGAAGCGTGACTCATTAGATAGCTGCAGCACGATCATGACGGGCAAAATTAACCTCAGAGCATCGCTACGCTCCAAGGACTGAATTTAGAGGCTGCTTCCGAGCTTAGTGGAGAGCATCCAACTGGTCTCAGTCAGGTTTGAATGTGGCCCACACAGCATTTAGGGAAGGAAGCTCAGTGCCCCCAGGGCGGGTGGGAATGCGGTTTAACCCCTTGCATCGGCCTGGCCTCGCACCAGGGGTGACATGGGGAGAAGGGGGTGTGCTATTTTAAGGGATAAAAACACATATCACGGCCAGCCTTTCAGAGTGACGAAGAGCTGGGTTTTTTTTTAGGCTGGGTCTCAGTATTCCTGCCTGTGGTCCCAAAACTGGGCAAAGAGCTTGTGAGGCCTTTCTCCTCTACCACAGCATTGGTGATGACGATGATGAAATGCTGCTTTGATGATGTGAAGGAAGGTGTGAGTGGAGACACATTTTTGGAAGCTATCACGCTGGATGAGGATTTTCACTTCTGCCTATTCTTCTTCTTTTCTTCTAGATTTCTTAGTGATTTGGCAATGGAGCAATTAATTTCATCAGACATAATGCACAGGGGTATTCTGGGTTACGTAGCCAGCCGCCTGCCGCAGACAGCAATCAAGTCATTCCCTGGACCCAAGAGCAACGTGGGGAGGACTGTACCACAGCCCCCAACCCTCCTGGCTTCTGGGATCAGTATGTGCAACGTGCACTAGTGAAAAGAGCCTGGAAATCCTGAGGGAGGAAGATTTGGCTTTGGAAGATGACCAGGTGTGAAATGTAGAAACTGAGTTTTTTGACTGGGGCAAGATCTTGCTCCACCATGAAGAGTTTATGATTTCAGCGTCCCCAGAGCTCGACAATACACTGCAAGAAGCAGCGTTAGCCATTACTGATGTAGCATTTCCCTTTTCTTCCGTATTTACTCTTGACAGTCCACCTATGTAGCAACTGTTTGGCCTTTGGGACAGCTCTGAACGTATCAGATCGCAGAGATTAAAAATAAGCATAAATCTCAATCTCTGCAAGAGCTTCTCTCTGCTCAGCACTGGGGTGACTGGGACCTTCAGGCATCCCGTCCCACAGGTCCCACACCTTCCCAGCAACCAACCGCCTAGTGTGCCAAGCCAGGGTGACGCTTACTGGTGTCGGCAGGGACGGCTGCTCTCCCCCAGCTTCACCCAGCCTTGCGCAGGGTCCCCCATGACAAGCGCAGACACTGCAGATACTGTCTGGGCCAGCCCCTAAATCTTTCTGGGAATTTCTGGCATTATTTATAGACAGGGGCTTTCACCAGGTATAACTTGGGGGTTTTGTTACACCAAGGCGGGGGGNCCTGGTAAAATGGTGGGGGTTTTTTTCCCCAGGGGGGGGGGGGGGGGGGGAAATTCATGTTATTGTGGCTGGGGGTCCTATTTCAGCCTTCAAGAACTGGAGAAAACAGGAGAATGGTTTACATTTAGTCCCCTAATTTATTTGAAAGCTGCTTGCAAAGTAAAAGCAAGAGCTCCTGTCTCTGCAAAGGGAACGTAAGGCAGGAAGGGTAGATGTATTACAGAAGATAGTGCAGTCTTATACAAATATATAGCCAATTAAAAAAATATGTCTTTTAGTTCTTCAATGTGAGAAACCCAAAGTTTAAGGCACTTTTATGGAGCGGATTTCTCTTGCCTGGTGGGAAGGCATCATGAAAATAAAAAATGTTTGCTTCTTTCACAGTGGTTTCAAATTTGAGACCCAACCTTTTAAATTAATTTTAACAATTAATTTTAATATTTTTCAATTATTCTCGCAAACCCTGACCTCAGACCCCGCTGATTTAATCTCACCCATTCCATGCAGGACTCTCACCTCACACCATGCGACTGCCGTCGCAGTGCCCGTCCCCAAAGCCCCTCCGCTGTTCCCCTGCCCTGGGACAAGGACCAGAGGCCGGCCATGGGGTTTCCCATGGCGAGAGAGATCCAAAAGCCTTAGATAAACTTTTTAAAAAAGATATCTAAAAGCAGCTCCCCTGGAAACCAGGCCGAATCGCCTAACATTTGCACAAGATCACCGTGCACTGAAAATAATTCAGCGCGGGCAGTGGGTAGGAACTGAGACTGTTCTCACAGTCGCGCTCTCCCTCGCTGCCTTTGCTAGAGAGGAGTCTGTGTAGAGCACGGAGGATGTTTCTTCCTCGAACCTCATTAAATCTAATTAAATAGCTTACAAAAGTATTTATGAAAACAAATTTTAAAACGGCAAAGGCATGCCAACAAGGAAGATATTTCTAATTTTGCCGGTGTCTTTTTGTGGATTTGGAGTCGGTTCAGAAGTGCACACTTGGAAGGTAATTGCTGACAGCATGCAGAATCCATCAAGCTATAATTAACATGCTACTATTATTCTAATTGCCTCACTCAAGCTTCTGTGTTTTTTAATTGTAGAGCAATTTGCCAATAGAGAATTTAATTGCAATACATATTTTATACATTTTGGGACAAAGTACCATTATTTCCACTTCAGCAAAAATGTTCCTCAGTTTTTAATAGCTTGCTTTATTCTTTTCTAGGATTTTTTTTTTCTCCCGATAAAGGAATTTGATTGCAACCTCTTGTGAAATTAGTAATGATATAATATACAGGAGCGCCTGGAGGCTTCAGTTTGGATCATGACTCTATTAAGCTAGGAACTGTACATACATGTAGCAAGACACAGCCCTGAGGAGCTTGAAATCTAAACAGAGAAGACAAACTCAGGTGAGAACAGAAGTATTATCCCTATTTTACAGCTGGGGAACCGGAGCCCCAGATGATTCACCTTAGGCGACCCTGCGCACCTGGGGCGCAGCCAGGAACTCACGCGAGCCCTGAACATGGGGCACCCTTCATCTTGAACGTGGACTTATTTTCTGTCTCCTGCAAAAGTACATCTCTGTAATTTGATTTGCAAGCTCGACCTTCTAAATAACTTTTAAGCGTCTGGGATCTACAGTCACTTTTCATGAATGCCTCGGCTTTCAGAGCAAGACCCAGCATGGAACAGGAGCCCTGGTGAGGCTGCAAGGTATCGCAGCAGATGTGGCACGCTGGATGGACGATAGCAATCCTGCCAGGCTTCATTTGACTTCTCCTGGAATAGGCTGAAGATAGGAGGCAGTAAAATAGAAAATCTCACGTTGGCCATCCTTGTCTTTGACAATTTTCCCTCACTCCGGCTTGGTGCTTCTATCTGCAGGGCCACAAATGTCTCTGTAACAAAGTCTGTCTTCTTCTAATAATGCTCATGACGGTGAGCACTGATGGTGCTGAGGTTTGTGAAATGTCCAATACCCATGGCTACAATCCCTTATATTGTCACTCTGGTGCATTGATGTGTCAATCAATATTATTATGGTGACAAATGATCAAAAAGGTTACAGGAGGTGTGTTGTAGGGAGTGTGCAAGTACACAGTGATTATTCAGCACAGCAACAGTCACATTTATACATAGCTAACAGTGGTCTGGTATCAGCTGCTCGTGGCAAGCTGCAATGGTTTAACTCCTGGCATCCAAGTTGCAAGAGGTGGTTTCTCTGGTATGACCAGATCAACCAAAGCATCAGCATTCCAGAGGTTTATTAGTTCATCTGGTTACACCAGATCTGCAAGGACAATTTTATGGCATCTTGCCACCCAAAGCTGGTCTCTGTCTCTCTTGAATCCCAACCCTGCTCTCCTCAGAGCTCATTTTGTTGGAACAACCTGTGAGATGTATGACGTGATCCAAAAGTGCCTAGCAGCAATGACTAATGATAACATCACTTCTCACTGCTGTAATGGGTGAAGCCGATTCAGCTTAGCAAGAGGCAGCATATGACAGTGAGAATTAAAGGAAGAGATGATCAAGACAAGCTTCAGTATAGGGTCACTAGCAGTGCTGACATGAAAGTTTAGCTTGGGCTCAAACTCTGAAGAGTTTGCTTTGCAATGACACATAAGCCTTTTCTTCCCTTAAAATTAGAGACCAGCGCTTGAACTCTGGTCCTCCAGGAACATGAAGTCTTTGATCAGGACCAGATCATGCTTCGTTAATGTGAAAGTTCACTCAAGTAGCTGCTGTCATTTCATTTTTCACAGGCAATGAGTTAAATTGCTTTCCCAGCCCGGGACTGGCACAGGCAGTTAGGAAAAGAGGGTGCAAATAGCTAGATCCAATTAACTAAATCCGTGTTCTGTCACAGCGTTGCCACCTCTGATCATTTTGGTTTTCCCTCTTGAAGGAGTTGTTTTAAAACTTTTGTATAAATACATGTTTATTTATGTCCTTTTTTTAAAAGTAGACTGTCGGAAAACCGTGAGAGCAATTTACTGTCGAAACAGAAGGGGGAGAGAAAGCAGACTGATAGCACTAGAATATTGCCTGCCGTTTGGATTGGCAAAATGCATGATAAGAGAGAGGGTTTGGGTGTAAACCTGCGGTACTCGAAGTTTACACTCAACTGCTTAAAAGCATGTTTTTGTAGACAAGGCCATGGACTAACTCTAAGAGCAGGAAGAAAGCTGCTAGACCTGAAGTCTGAACACTGTCTCTCTGCTTGGATCACACATTTCGGCACAACATTACTCTCCCCTAATCATGTTCGAGATCCAAAATCCAGAAGTTTCCCCAAGCCCAGGGAGAGATTTGGCCCTGCGCATGAGCTGGCAGGTATCAGGGTTTGCTCTTCAGATCCGAGCTTGGACTCAGATCTGTGCCGAGCCTCCGACAGCAAGAGCAGAGCTGGAGACACAGCTATTCCCGACAGTCCCTAGCGCTAACAGTGTTTATGCTATGAAGAGCTCTATTAACTGGCATAATAACTATAATTATATGGTGTAACTTCTTTTCGTTGCTCTCACCTCTAGGCTGAGATGGAAGCGTGGAGTTCTTGCAGCCCCAGAGGAATGTGTTAGATGAAATCATGCAAGTGGAGCAAAGAAGCTGGGATCCAGCTACAGATAAAATAGGAGCCACCTGCTTGGAGAATAATAGAAAAAAGTTTAGAAATATCAGAGGAGGAGGAGTTTAACTTCTCTTTCGGATAGGGATGCTTTAAATTGAGACTATTTCTTCACTCTGGACAAGCCTCCTCTAGAAAGGGCAAGAGACTTCAGGTGCATCTGAAAAATAGTAATTGCTTTATTTTACCTCAAACCGTTGCCTCGATATAAGTGGGAAAATGAGCCACCAGCTTGCTTAATAAAAGTAACGGGCTCCAAAACGTTTCCAGAGTAAAGCTTCTATTTCCTTGCTGGTGGCTGTTGACTTCCATTGACTTTCACTGTAAGTGAAAGACTTCACCCCCCCACCAAAACAACCCACACCTCTCTGTGAGCTCAGCACATTGATAAGGAAAACCCTAAATGTAGTGAGTGCAGGGTGCCCTCTCAAAAAGCTGTTCAAGCTGAGTATTTATTTAATAGCTCACTGTCAAGTCTTTATACTACAGACGAAGGGCGCCATCAGCAAGGGTGGTCTCTGCCTGGCAGTATTTTCAAGGCAAATTTAGCTTAAAGTTGCACAAATTACGGCTGTTCTCAAAGGTCCAGATCCCATATAACAATTAAAGGAAGATGATTGCAGAATGACCACAGCAGCCAGACTTCGGAAGGATCTGGCAAGCAAGCACTGCCTTGCAGGTCAGAGCTAGTTTTTTCCAACCGTTGTACTTGATTTTTATCCGTACTGGAAATGGGGCAAGATACCTTGTGACAACTTTTATTGGTACTCAGTTACTGCCTCTGTGATTACCATGGGCTATTACTACCAAACTGCCTCTTGTTGCTTCATCTGGCTGGAAGATATTAGGAATTGTCCGCTGCTTCATTATACTTTGATCCCTTGTTTAGAAAAGAAATCTGTTTCCTTGCTATTGAGTGCCTCGTTCTTGGCTAGGGACTGAACTGCAGGCTGATATTTCTGCTTGGCCCTTGAAGCCAACTATTAACCACACTTCTTGTCCTGCTGGTACCACCCAGGAGTGCATCAATAGTGCAATACAAATGGCACAGCATCATTATATGAAGAACAAAATATGTGGCAGGGCCCTGCTGTGGCTTAGAGGCTCTGAGAAGAATCTCTCAAAATATCTTAGACATCTGCCATGTGTAAAATCGCATGATTGTTCTTCAAATTCTTCTGTGGATACATCAGCCTGTCCTCTGCTTCTCTCCCTGTCTCCCTCTGCTAACGCATGTGCTTCTTGCCACCAGTGTGTGACACAAGCGTTGTTTTCCTCCACAGTTATTCTATTTATTTGATACCTGAAGTCATTATCCTCCATTTCGAGACATCCTAAATCACTTCCATACTGCACAGTTGGGATGTCATGAAGGATTATGACTTCATGTGGGAATAAGGAGGAGCAGATGAAGTCTTAATTGACACAGATCCCGTTTTATGCCAATGCCATAACTAATTAGAAACAGGGGGAAAACAAGTAGATTGGAACTGTCTCAAACTTCTCTCAGAGTTTGCCATGGCATATGAATGCGTCTGTAGCATCATCACGCCAGCATTGCAGTAGTTGGACAACTTTGTCCACAGATGCAGTGGTGGACGTTTGAGATTTCTATAAGCTCTGTGCGTCTCCCGTGACACACGTTTCTCACATCTTTTTCATCTCCCCGCAAAATGTGAGCGACCATGGGAAGTCGCAGGGATGCATGAGTGTTTCTGTTATATCCCAGGAGGATTACATTCCTTTTGCCTTTGAGATGAAGTTTCCATCAACTTGGCAGTAAGGCACACTAATGCAAGAGTTCACGCAGAAGTAATGAGGTTGAATCCGTTACCAACTTGTGATCTGGAGGCAGCACTGTGTGACAAAGCAAGAGATGCCCCATGCACCCTGCCACCCAACTTTAAAAAAAAAACAACCCACAACCCCCCTCCAGGCCCCTCCCCAGTATGACATAATTTGTCTCTTGGATTAAAGGAAAATACATGGAGCTTTTAGCCTCACAACTATGCTGCTCCAGAGAGGAGCTAAATTCAACCAGGATTTCTATTTGCTCTTTAGCTTCCATATTTTTCTCCAAGAGGGCTAAATTACTCCCCTTCCATCCCAATTAGCCAGACCCTCTTTGTCCTGGTTACCCAGGGCTAGAGCATCATCTCTTCTGTTTTAGAAGATCCATAGCCAGGCACCTCGAAGATAAGGCCCTATCTACCAGCTCCCTCTGCCTCCTCACCTAGCTAGGGCAACATGCAACATCATCTGCTCCCAGGGCACTGAGGGGGGGGTTTGTTGAGGACTGCTTACGTCCAACAGAAACCCCAGACAAGAAGGTGAGAGGAAAAGAGGAAAAAATACAATTCTTGCCTCCTGCTTGAGGAGGTTTTTGCAGTCATTTAATCCAGCTGGCAGTGATGCAGTAAATAGCCATATCCTCTGGGCACAGGCTCACCACTCGCTGACATGGGCGAGCACGGGCTTGCTGAGAGGAGGAAGGGGAGCTGAGCTTCTTCCCTTCCACTCCATCAACACCATCTCATGATACACAAGACCTTGGCTGTGAAACCCCTCCCTTTGAACCAGGGCTGCCTGCAGCGGAGGTACAGTCTGCTCTCCCCAGCATTTATGGGGTTTACCGGGTGTCTGTGTGCTGTGGCTCCCTGGCTTTTCCAGATGGGCCACACCTGTGGGGAGAAAATCAGCTGCAAATTATCAACTGCCAATCTCACATACCAGGCACCATGTACACTGCCCCAAGCTTTCATCCTTCAAGGGATCCTTGAGGGTGAAATGGCAGGCAATGGATGCTATTTTTCACATGATGACTTGCTGGCTGTTTTGCCAGAAATACCAGAGCTGTGCTTCAGATGACTCCTTGGTCCTGGTCCTAGGACTTGTCATCGTTTCAGGCAGAAGGAAATGCCTCTGGGGTGTGCTGGATGCTTTCGAGTGCATGGTGGAATCTCACGACATTTGGAATATCTGTGGTGGTCCCAAGCGACAATGTGAGGGGTAAGTGAATGAGAATTGCTTCTCTTGTGAGATTATATTTTATCAAGTGCTGTTTTGTTTTGTTTTGTTCACCTCCAGTTGTGACTAGTAATGGCTGGGTGACTCTACCTGAGCTACTGCATTGTTTGAACTGGTGTCTCTGTGCAAGTTGTTTCCTTGGGACTTCAGATGCCTTCTCTGCTGCCTGGTTTTGGATGTGTTCAGGAGGGGTTGCTGGTTCCAATGTCCGGGGTGTTTTCAGATGCTTTCCATAAGGACTGATGGTTTCCCTTGGCTCTTTGGCTGTTGGCTTTGAGACTGGAGCAGTCGTTCTCCTAAATGTGTTCCTTTAGCGGCTGGGCGGAAGGCAAACAGGCAGAAGGCAATGCAGGCAGGAGGTCTATAAGTACCTCCATGCATATAGGTAGTGCAAAGTTTAAACTGGCTTGCCTCTCAGATACCCAGCTTGCATAGGTTTTGACAGCTTCCTTACATATGGCAGCCTGCAGGTGATTAGAATCCTCTGATAGATCATCCATAATTTAATAAAACTTAGCTCGCTGTATTAATGTAAGGCAACACGTTGGAAAAAGTCATTAATCATAGCAAGTCTTGATGGCTGCTGATTCCGCACCTGCAAAGCTGGAGCCTTGGGAAATAGTATTTTGAGCAATCTGCATGGCTTTGACAGAATGCCTGTAAGTTTTTCCCATTACATCATTACTGGGGCCAACACAAAGGCTATCTGGGTTGCTCAAGGAAGTGTATTGTGGAAAACAATCCCACTTTGATGACTGATCCAGGCATTTATTTAGGCAAAGCAGAAGCAGTTGCATTGGCTTATTTGATCTGCGCTGTTAATAGGAGACAGCTCAGTGCATGCTTTTGTTATACTTGCTCTTGCTTGCAAAACTTCTAGAGATTTTTTTTTTTTAATGAACAAAACTGTCTATGCCTTCACGTGGCAATCATGCCAGTGTCACAATCTTAATTATCACTCAAATTTTCCAAATGGTTTTGTGTTTTTTTTTTTTTTTTCCAAGATCTGGATCAGAAAAATTTGCCCAGGTTTAAGCAAGTCACTCAATAGAACACTGAGCGGTTTAAAAAGTGTGTGTACACAACAAGGGAAAAAAAGGATGGGATGCAATGTGTGTAGGTACGGGGTAAAAATAAAACAGCTACTTGATTTTTAGTTGTGTGCGTTGCTTTAGTACTGGGAAAATGTCAGTAGCCCTCTGCCTCCCTTTGCAGCAAGGATGCAAAAGTTATTGGTTCCCTGAAAGGGAAGGAAATATGTTACAGGAATCAGACTGATCTTTGGGGCTGTAGTTGGAGCACCTTGCAAACCATTTAATTTTTTAAAATTCATTCTCTGTTAACGTTTCTCATATGTTAGTGCCTGTTATTAAAGGCTTGATAAATGGCTTGAGTGAAAGACTTGCAGAAATGGCCAATTCACCTCTTTGGCATCAGACTTTCAAACTTTGTGTGCTCTTTATCCATGTATTTATTAAATAAAGATAAACTGACCTTCTGAAAAAATAAATAGGGTTTTAAACAACGCGATACCTGAAAATAAAAGGTGAAACTTGGTGGGGGAAGCTGACAAACAGGGGTTATGTTCTTCGACGTAATGTGCTAAAACATGGCGTTACTGCAGAATTTTTCTGCATCATACCAGTTTTATCCTGGTTTAGATCTCTTCTAAAGGTTGATATTTGAGACCCCAAAGCTGTGAGAGACAAATGGGTTTTCAGCTGTACCTTGCTGATGAGAAAGGCCACGGTAACTAGCAGAGCATCACTGATTGGAATAGAAGAATATACCAATGAGGGGAAATCTGCTGCACGCTCTGCTAAGGTAAGGCTACTGGCATCTTTCCTCTGAAGACAGTCTTTCAAAGATTGAGCAAGACTTGGCCATAAACAGTTTTTTGCATAAAAAGTAGCAAACTGGATGTCCAACTCTACACTCACAGATCTGATGGGAGCTGGCTCCATTACTTCTCTTCCTGCAACAGGTCAAACAAGCAGCGGGCACTGAAGCCTTTCGGATAAAGTTTCCAAAAACCAGGAGGGCAGACCCTTGGAGCACCTTCCCAGGGCGTAGCTCCTGCCATGACAGCCGACAAGCTCTTTTGCACGCCTCTTCTCCTAAAGCACTGCAAACTGTAGCAGAGGGGACCGTAAAACTGGTGTCCAGACAGCTGGAACTCGCGTCTTGCGGGGTAATGGAGCGTGCAGACTTGCACCGCTGTGGATTTGATCCAAACTGACTGTCTAGCTTGTGAGGATGCTGAAGGAGCCCATGGGGGTGTCTCCCCCCACGGCGTCCTTCAGCAGGACAGTCTTTCCCATCTGCTGCCCTTAGCTGCTACATCATTTGTCTGCTTCGTGGTCTCTGGTTTTGGCTAGGAATGGCACATCACCATCTCTTTCTAGTTCTTGGAATTAATTTTCTATT
>VYZM01012925.1:263278-369768 GCA_013398915.1 Dromas ardeola | reverse complement strand
TTTTTTTTTTTTTTTTTTTTTTTTTTTTTGGCAAAAGGCATTTTTAACTACTTTTAAAGTGACCTCAAAAGCCTGCTTTGGTATGAAGCTGGAGGAAGGCAGAGCTGCCTGCATATCTCCTGCACACACCGGACCCTGCAGCTACTGATTCCTTCTTTTTGAGGCAGCTGAGAGCGTGACAATAGCATTTGGACGTCATCCCGTTTCCTCCCCCCTCTTAAACCTGAGTGTTGTCTTCCAGGTGTTACAGACGTTTTTGAAGTCAAAACACTTGCCAACTCCAATTAAACTTGTGGTTTGCAGACAAATTGGGAGCCGGCCGGAGAGGAAGCTGGCGGGAGAACAGCTTTGTACATGTAGCGGGTTCCAGGACAGCGAGGTTTCCATAGGTTTTGTGCAAACAGGGAGTGGGGCAGAGAAGAGACCGCGGGTGCTTTACCTCTAGTAAGGAAGGCATAAATGCACAGCTGCGTTGCGTCTGCAGTGAAGGACTCCACGAGAGCAGGGACATGCTTGTGTGAGCTCCTGTTAGAGACTGAAAAATTGGAGAACTCAGATTTTGTTTGCCCAGCTCGTGGTCCAGAAGCACGGTCTGAGTGCCGCCTCTCTGGGTGTCCTGCCTGCAAAGGCACCAGTGGTGGGCTGCAGAGGGATGGAATTAGGCTTTGCATGAGCACGGTCTGCTCATCTTCTGCGGTACCTCTATGTTCTTCTTCCTTCCTTCCTTCTGTATTTTGTCTGCTTCAGTCACTGATCCGTCCTTCTCCCTGATCCAGTCCTGTACTCCTACCTTATCCTCCGCAGGACCTGGTCAGAAGAGGGGTCATTTATTCTCACCTCTTTGCAAATGATTTCGGGACATTTGAGGTCTCCGTTCGTGCAAAGCATTTCATCAAGCTAAGAAGTAGCTTGAGGCCATTTGTAATGCATTTCTTTTAAATGGAGTGGGAAATAGTTTTCCCAAACTGGCAATGTTTTAGATTTGAACAATGTAATTCTCAGATTGCGTAGTGACCAAGTTCAAGGACTTGGGTCTTGTTTGAGGGTAAGGGGGGAGGTTATTTTGATCGTATTTATCACTTTGGGAATGGATGCATTTTGTACAGCAACATAAAAAAGGACCTTCAATTTTGGTACTCGCCTGAAATGGGACACTTCACCTGGATTTAAAAAAACAAATCAAAATGGCCTCAAAACTAAACGTTTCCTGCAAAAAAGTGTGTTTTGACAATTTTTTCTTTTTTCTGTGGGAAAATATTGTATGACGAGGAAACTGCTCTTCGGTTCTAGCATTTGATACTATTGGAGAGGTCTTTTATAGCTCAAAAAAAATAATGCTTTTTTTTTTTTGGCATCCACTCTTCCAGTCGAAGTGGAATCTGAGAGCAAAGTCCGACACAAATCCAGGAGGAAACAGGGCTTATTAGATTGGGGGTGACTTTTGCAGTGCATCTCACTGTCCTGTTTTAATGATCTTTCCAACCTGGCTGTCTGCATTGCAAACACATCCACAGATAACGTGTCCCTGGTGTTGCAATGATGTTTCTCCCCAGCATCCTGGCGGTTCAGCTCCGGGGGATTTCCAGCCCTCTTGCTGAAGTTACTTGTTGTTCTCTGCCTGAAGGCACTACAACCATCTCCCAAAATGTCTGCGTGCCCTTGCCATGGCTGTGTGCCATACCCTTTTAGACTTTGCTTGCTGCATCCTGTCTGCCAGGCATCACTTTCATTTACTGTCCCTACTACACCCGTAAAAACTCCACATTGGTGTCTCTGAAAGCCCTAGAATAGGCTGTGCTATGGCAGAAGAGAAGCACTTGATCGCTGTTGTGAATGTGAGGATAAAGAGGATTGGGGAATAGTGCCAAATGACCATTTTAAAATCCTATACTTGAAGTAGAAGGTATCTTGTGCATCCCTTGGAGGAAGCATCTTTGGTCCAGGCACCACTGGGGTGTTTTGGTGGGCAGAACTGGGGAGCTGGAGACCCCCAGGGATATCTGTGACTCTTTGGTGGCTGGAAATGAGCCTACATCCATCATCCTTCCCACCAGTGAGATCTGGGATGTACCATCCCCAGTGTTGGGGGCCACATGGTGTCCTGGGTGGCCAGGTAGCATCTGAGTTTCCAAAAACAGCTGTTTCGAGTGGCCCCCAGCCCCTCATCCTGTGAGCAGGAGCCACGTCTGAGCCATTTGTCCACCGCCCCAAGAAGGAGGTGCAGGTTTCTGGGGTGAGAGTTTTGCCTCCTGGAAGCGTCTCTCTTCTCCTGCAGCCTTCTTCCTGACCGCGTTTCTGTTTTTCCTCTTGACTGTTTCTCCATCCTCCACCTCCCCCTCACCTCCATCTGGTTTCTATCTGGACTAAACAGATGTTTTTCCACTTCTTAAATGTCCTGTGCGCTCACCTCGCCAATGTCTAACAGTGATTGCTCATTCCTCTTTCCCCAGGTGTAAAACTTGAAAAACTGGAGAGGCTGGGGGAGGACCAGCTTCTCATAATACCTTTGTGTGCATTTAGTCCTGGATGGAGGGATGAGGGAAACCTCTCCAATTATTCACCTTGCAGCCTAGAACCCTGTTACTCCTTCCAGGTCCCCTTTCCATTGCCAGTGTATACAGAGGATCAGACCTGTGATTTATGCCAGGGCAGTGTGTATAATATTCTCACTTTCATGTTATAAATGTTTAACAAATCCGTAAGGTATCAAAAGAACTTGCGAAGGAGATTTGCTAAGAAGGGCTTGTGGATAAACCTTTTGGACTTGGCTGGAAAGCAGACATATACAGTTTATTGCTTCCCCCTGCTGCGGAGTGACAATAGGTTAATTGTAGATTTTTCCTTAAAATAAAAGTTCCTTGCTTGGCAATTCAATCAAGTGGTATCTGTCATGCGGAGGTCTTGTGAAGGATTTATTCCCATTTTAAGTAATGTTTCGGAGGTGCATGCTCCATATGGAATACATTAGATAGGCAGTGGCAAGGTTTGCTGGCATGTTCGCAGGGCTGGGGAAGGTATGTGTCCTGTGGGCACTGGGGCTCGGCAGCGGGGATCTTCTTCAGCAGTTCAGTGGGGATCTGGTTTCCCCTTGCCCTCTTTTTCCCCTTACATGGCTCTGAAGGTCTTTGAGGAAGGGTTTTCCCAGCTTCCCCCATGGAGGGACTGGGAGCATCACGGCAGAGGGGTCTCTGCCCATTGCCAGGTGTCCGGCAGGAGAAGGACCCCGTCTCCTTGTCTACCAGAGCAGAAAGCCATGGGCTCTCACAAGCATGGGGCAGAGATCCTGGTGCAGATCCCAGCTCGGGTCCTTGGGGTGGTGTTAGTACAGCAGTCCCCAGTCCTTGTGGAGCTTGCTGGGGCTACAGAGATACTCTGAACCACTTTGGGTCCCAGAGCTGGTGGCAGCCACTGCTGGTGGCTCTTTCTGGCCATGGCAGTGCCCAGCTCCTGGGCAGGGGGGACTAAGGGTGGAGAAGAGGTGAATAACCACTTCCTCTCTGGAAAAAAACGCCCTTCTGTGATGGGAACTGAATGACCGGGTAAAATAATGTCATTTGGAAGCTGTTCTCTCCTTGGCTTTTCTATTGATTTATTTTTAAGTTGGCTGGGCTTTTTCTCCTGCAAAAACAGCAACTAGAGACGCGATAAGCGAGCAAAATGCTTGCAGGGCAAGTGTGTGCCGTGTTTGGACCCGTGTGCTGCTGGGAGCTGCCGGCTGGTCAGGAGGTGGGTGCTCCCCCCCGGACTCTGGGGCAGCCCCTCCTGCTTTGCTTTAGGTTTTGGAAACTGTCCTCCTTGGAGACCATATCTGCGAGCGCTGGCATTTTCCACGCCGCCTGCCAAGGGGGGCTGTGCCGTGCGGATTAGCAAGTGTGTGTGTGTGTGTTTTCTTTCTGGAGCCCAGCCCGCTCTCCCCGGGGGATTTGGCTTCTGTCACGCACCGGCCACCAGGACAAGAGCACGCACGTTAGTGCTCTGCAGGTGTCCCACAATGAGCTGGGAGAAGTCCCCACGGTGCACTCTGGCACTGGCGAGGAGCAGGAATTGCTTTTGCTGTGAATTTGCTCTCGGCGATGCCCTCTGTAACATCTGTGGTCAGGTGAAGGCACCTGCAGGCAGGTGTGAATACAGTGTCGCACCATTAGAGGGGCTTGGAGACCTGAAATGAGGAACTGCGTGGAGTAAAAAAGGCAAACAACAAAAAGCAACAACCTGAATGACTTGAGGCCATTTTAATTTAGATCTACCTGTTACTACAGCTGTAGCTCTGCAGCGCCAGGCACCTCGGCACAGCCTCACCGTGCTGTGTCTGGCCACGAAGCCTGCAGCTTCCCTGCGCCCCGGGACTGTGGGCATCAGGGCACGTTCCCTGCAGTTGCTGCCAGTCCCAGAAAGAGCAAAAACGTCCCCGTGTGCCACAGAGGAAACTCTGTAATGTGGGGGCAGAGGGAGGAGAGCCACAAGTAGGGTTTTTTGTTGCTTTGATGAAGGTATATTGTAATGAGAGAGAAAACCCAGCCCCTTTGGCCAGGGAGAGCTGGTCTCTGTTAGGGCACCACACCAGCGTGAGGTCTTTTTGGAGATGGGACCCTTCTCTGGGTGAAGTCAGTGGCCCTCAACAGCAATGCTGCTGCCGTGTGACACCGGCACCGTCAACGGCAGAAAAGAAGTTTGTTTTTTCATACAACGTATTTCCCTAAACTTTCTGACCTTGAAGTTTTCGTCCAGAGCTTTGGTATTTCACATTCCCCAACCCAGTGAAAGATGAAACTCGGCGCGGAGCGGACAGGGTGCAGCAGGCGCGTTACTAATGGGAGGTGGAAGTGCCATATGGTCTTGAAAAATCACTGTCAGCGAGACAACGTTGAGGAGCCCCCCCCTCGGAGGGAAAGGGGGGGAAAGGCAATTAATCATCCTCACCTCCTAATAAGTATGTGAGCTCTCACACCAACCAACGCTCTTGTTGGAAGAGGAAAACTTCAAAGCGCGGGGTGCCCCGTAGCCCAGCCGATGCACGGGGCGTTGCTGCACCCCACTGGGTTACAGTGTGTGCATCTGAAAGCACTGAGAACCGGTGACAAAGGTGACAGGGGTGGCTGTAAATGCTCCTTTGGTACGGGGATATTGTGTTTTACAGGCCTGCACCCGGGGCGTGCGGCTCGCAGCATCCCTGTCCCATCCTGATACTGGTCTCTGTATCTGTGGGGCTGCTGAGGGAAGTGTGCTCCTGGGGGCTTCCAGCTGGAGAACTTTAATTTCTCTTCAAATATCTGCGGGGTCCGCAAAGCAAGGAAGACTTAACCCCCGTGAGCACTTGACTGCGTTGTCCCTGCAGGGCCCGAATCCCCGTCGGATCAGTCGTGCGAGTGCAATGCTTAATAAACACATCCCTGAAGCCACCAGCTGCCTTTCCACTGCTGGAAAATCAGCAGCTCCTTTTTCTTTTATCTTTAAGCTCTGGCTGGATGAAGTTGAAAGTGGTATCAGGGAAAAAACTGTTTATTCAGGCTTTTCTTACTTTAACAGGCTTCCCTTTGTCCTAAGCACCTCTATTTCACACATTTGCCTTTGCGGCGGAGTCTGCAGTACCGTCCTCTGGCCACAGACAGGCTCATACAACCCTTTCCACTGTTTTAATTGTAAACTTGGTGTTACGCTGGAAAAGTCTCGAGCAAATCGTATTTCAGGTCGTCCCTGCTTCCATTGACTGTGGATAAAATAATACTTCCAAACCTCGTAGCACTTCATAAATACCACTGCCTGTGTAGAGAGCAGTAGGCGTTTTCCAGAGCCCTGTTTGCCAGGCCAAGGAGATTTTGGATATTTATTGGGAAGCTGTGGCTGGATCAGTCCCTGCCCACGGCGCCGGCAGTTGCTGTTTGCTGGGGAGCAGGGGTCAGGGCAGCATCTTCCAGAGGAGTTTGTGCATCCAAGTCCGTTATCTCTGGAGCAGAAGGATTTGTCCCTGGCTGGTACTGCTGGTGAGGAGGCAGCCAGCGGGGTGCACAGTGATGCTGGTGCTGGAGGTGGATGGGCAGCTCCTATGCAAATGTGACTGGGTGACAAGTGTCAGCGCTGGGGCAAGTATGCTGGAGAATAAGCCCTTCATATACCTCCGGGAGCCTTTTCTCTGCTTTCTGCTGGAACTGTGTCTCCGACAAGGGCCATGGGAGCAGCCTCCAGTTTGTCTGTCTCCCATCTGTGCCGATTCTTGCTGGTGTGCCCATCCCAGCACCCACAGCCCAGCACCAGCATGGGTGCCAGCACCCCTGCTGCAGCCTCTCCGTGCTGCTGCGGGAGCCGCGGCACTTCAGCTGGGCTATCCAGAATAAAGGAAGTCAAACCAAGCTGTCCTTGGCTCATGTTTAGCTCTGGTTAAGCGAAGAGGCTTTGCAAATTCTGGGCTCAGAACAAGCTTCCACTTGTATTTCCACATGCGGCATCATCCTGAGCTGTGATATAAAGCAGATCCCGCAGAGGCTTGTGTGAGGGAACACCTCTGCCCAGGTAGAGATCAGCCACCAGCTCTCTCTCTTCATGGTAGTGTTATCTGGGCACTTTGCAGAATAGCGTGGTGGAGACCTGGAGGTGAATGTGTGTGGCTTGTTGCTTAACCACAAAAAAACGATACCCAGCCTGGGGTATGTGTTTTGCTGGGATTTTTTCAGATTTCTGAGCCTGAAGGTGTGTGTGGGGGGGCATGTTCTTCTCCCTCTTGTCCATTGTCAGCCCCAAAAGGCAATTTCCTTTTTCCACAAGCTTTGACACTCTCCTGTGCGCAGGAAGGCAGCACTGATCTTCCAGCAACACCGCAAAATCGATGGCTTTGATTTCCTATATCCACCCTGGTGTATCTGTGGGGAGAAGAACATCTGTCTGATGAGCACAATCATGTCATCAAGCACAGGGAGGGCCCACAAGCAGCCAAGCTGGAAATGACTGATGCTCTCAAACGGGTACTGGAGACCTCCCGCTCGCTGCGGACAGGGACACGCGGGACTTGGCTGAGCGCGCAGGGTTTCAGTTGGGAATGAGCAGCAGCAGTTATATATCCTGTAATCTCTGGCAATTCACCGTATCCTAAAAATGTTGTTTCATTAAAGCTGCTTTCTGAAGCAGCTCCTGTGTCCCAGCGAGGGGAGGTAGGCCACCGAACCAGCTGTGGGTTTTTTTTTGCTAGTTTGCTATACTGGAGTTTTAAACGCTGCCGCTCAGTTTGCCAACTGCTGTTCTTTCTGATGCTACCCAGTTGTTTTGCATGGCCTTGAAGTGGTTTCCCAGCTATTTGAACTCCCTAAATGACAATGCTTCATTATTGTCTGACGGAGAAGTGGAATCTTCTGTTTATATGTAAAGGTTCCCCTCCTTCCCCCCCTACCTCCCTCAACATATGCAAAGGCACTGCAGAAACTGGAACCAGATAAAAAGAAGAAAACAGGCTTTTAAAGCAAGTTCTGAAGTGTAAAGATGTGAAGGCCACTTAGAAATCATTGCCTTGCGCTTTCTCCCACACTGTGATTCATTTGGTCCAATCCATCATTGATTCAACATGCTCATCCGCCAGAGCCTTCAAAGACAACTGTGCATCTGCTTTAGCCATTCATCAATGAGGAGCACAAAAGAGAAGGGCAAAGGAAAATGTATTGCCAGCTCTCTTTGGTGCTGTTTAATGGGTGTGAAAAAAGGACAGCGGAGAAGCTTGGTTAATGAAAGCCAGGACGGCCGAGGAAGTGCCCCTGGGACATATATTTTTCAGCCCAGGTACAGACCTTGCTAAATTCGATTCTGCAGAGGAACATCAAACGCAGAGCAGGAGAGCCAAAATGAGGTCAACATGCACGAGAATAATCCAGTGCAGGTGGATGATGCTCTTGCCCCCTGGCCTCCCGCAGACACCGAGGGGAGAGGAGCTGTGGACCACGCAGCCCCGTCGTGTCTCTCATTTCCCTGGTAAGCAAGAAAGTATTTTCAGGGAGATGATGCTCTGCTGCTCCAGAGAGCTCCCATAGCCCGATCCCCAAAGAGATGGCCTCATGTGCATTTTCTTCAATTAAAAAAAAAACAATAAAGCAGCAAAATGCAAAGATATGCCTTGCCTTTTGGGGCTGCTCATTCAGCTGCAGTCCTGCCTGCAAATAGCTTATCTTGTGTATCTGCCAAAAGGTGACTACCTGCAGCATGGTCCTCTGCTGCCCAGGAGTCCCCGGACCAGGCCCAGCTGTGTTGACTCAGATGTCAAGCTGCAGGTAGTCATGGTGCATGGACCAGCTGTGAGCGCCTGGGCTACCTGAGCTCGCTGGCTCGGTGCGCAGGCATCTGCTCTGTGCTCCCATCCCGGTCCGACTACATTGGGCCCGGGAGAGGATTGCAATGATTCCAAGTGTGAGGTTAAGACACAAAAGAGATCAGATGCCGCTCACTGCTGGTTTTATTGTTATTCCCCAGCAGTAGTCTCTGAGACGAAGCAATAGAGTAAGGGCAGAAAAGAGAAGCAGTATTACGGAGCGTAGCAAGAGTATAGACACCACCACAGGCCCAACGACATCTCAGTGGTCCTCTGGAAGTTCAGCGGCGTCCCCGTTGATCCATGGTTGATGGTGGTGGGGGTCTCGGTCACGATTCCCAAATTGCGGTGGGTCGCCGTGCCAGTTATAGTCCAGGTCAGTCCGTAGCTTGACCAATCAGCGTGACGGTGGCCTTTGCCCAGCAAATTGTCATTTTACACGGTTGCCGTATAAGCTTTTCCTGCCCCCTGCTGCTTGGTCAGCGCTTAGCTCAGCACAGTCATTTTGCCTCAGCAATTTTGGGGTTAAAGGCACAGGCTGGGGTGGGCCCCGAGGTAGGCAGGGTCTGGCCACTCTGGTGGCCAAAGGCCTACACCCTTTCCAGCTGATGGCAACTCGCCCTTTCCATCTGGGGGGCGGCAACACACCCTCTTCAGCTGATGGCAATCTTGAGTGGTGACTGGCAAGCAAGAAGATAGTCTGCAGAAGGTGCTAAATAGATACAAGCAAGCTTCTTATCGGCCTGCAAGCCTGCCGTTGATTTGCAGAAGCTTCAGCAAGCTTTGACACAATTATCTTAAAGTTCCAGTCTCTCACACCTCTGCAGGGGACAAGCTGGGAGGAGACATGCTGAGCAACCCTCCAGGCAGCAGCACCATCTCTGACTAACCCAACGTGCTGGCAAACCCAAGTTCATGATGGGCTCCAGGGGAAGCCTCTTGCCTTAACATAACCTGGACGGTATTTTGTTGAGATTGCTGGGCTTGTTCCTCATGTCATCTGTCACCCTGCTGAGCTGTCTCGTGATGAAGTGAGCGTTGTTTTACCTCATGTGTTTCTATTCATTTTCTTGCCTTCTCACATGGTCTTTCTCCTGGCCCTTCTTCACCCACCATGGTCCTCCCTCGTTCTGTCTGTCCCTCCTTCTCATGCACTCCTCCCTGTGTGGAATGGAAGAGAAAAAAAAGAGATGGCTGTTTTTTAGGAACAGGTTTGACACTTGTTTGCTCACCTTAAAAACTGAGAATGTTGGAGGGAAAAATATTCTGTTTGCAATTCTCTAAGTCTGTAGGAAAAAACAAAAGGAAAACCAAGACAATAACCTGTGAGAGTATCATGCTGTCTGACTGCACATCCCCATGACTCTCCAAGCACACATGATCAAACAATGCCAGTGGGCAACAACGAGTGGGACAATAGAAGTGACACAGTCTCCGCTTCTCCGCTTGCCCAAGCAGAGTCACACCTGTGCGGGTGGGAGGTGGCGGGTGCTCAGGAGAACCTCCGTGTTTCTGATGCTGAGGCCAGAGTGCCACCAGCTGCACAAGGAGGGTGAATTCACAGATGACCTGAGTTGTCCTTGTGTAACACCTCCTTTCCCAAAGGGAGATAGGTATTTGAGATATGACTGTGCTCTCCTTGGCAAGCACAGGAGCTAATATTGACAGGATATTTTATTTTTTTTCTGGGCATCCTTGAAGCTCACCCCAATTTCCTGGGCCAGCCATCCGTATGTTAGGAGACAGAGATTATTTGTCCTACTTTAGTATGAGTTTATCTTGGTGGAGGAAGGTTGTTATGAGTTGCACAGAGGAAGAAGGACATTCTGTATGATACCACGGCGAAGACTCTTGGGCAACTTATTGGCTGGTATGGAGCAGTAAGGGATAGAACATGTCTTGCAGTTAATTATCTCACTTTTGGGGGAGGTTGAGGCCTCCTCCTGTGATCTCATGTGATATTATTTATCACTGATATTATGTTCTCTCCAATCAAAGATGCTTAGCCTGAAGTTTTGTGAAGACTGCTTCCAAGTAGTTGAGCAACAATTTGTTCTCGGAATAAACCAATTTGCAGCTGGGGCCTGAAATGCTTTGAAGAAGATGAGTTTATACTTGCAGGCATTCTGCTTTGTGCTTATCTTGATTTGGCCTTGCAGATCTTAGTCCAGATTTATAGCTGAGTGTAGTCTTTTCTTCAGCTTCGGGATGGGGAGGGAAAGCGCTGTGCTTCCCAACAGCATGGGAATGGGTGAGCTCTTGTCCAAAATCCTTCCCCTGTGAATTAAATAGAGCTTCTGGACTTGTGTAATGCGCTGATCGGTGCATGCTCATTTGCGTCTTTCCCATACGGCAGGATATAGATGGAAGCTGGTATGAATTATTAATCTTTGTGCTTCAGTTCTGTAAAAAGAGAGAGTTGGAGGTTACAACCTCCCTTGGAAAAGGTTTGAAACTCTGGACAAGAAGCCTGTAGAAGTACTGTGCGTTGTTGCATTTTAGTGCATTTATCACAGAAGCCCTGCTATATCTATATTTATGTGGTTTGTCTTTCAGACCAACTGTATAGACTTTCTTCTCTTGGTCTGTGTGCTGCAGGTTGGGATTTGCTTTTCCTGGCTGTCTCTCCTTCAGCCTCCCTTATTAATGCCCTTGCTTTACCTTTTTGCTCTTGATTTCAGTCAGTTCTGGAGCTTTAAAACTAAGGTCTGGGAGAACCCTGCTCGTTTGCTTACAGCCCAAATCAAATACAGCAACCTCTCTCCACAAGTTCATTGTTGTTACGAAAATACTGTAAATCATTCTCGTGAGGTTTGAGTTTGCTGATGAAGAAAGCAGGGCAATGTATGCTGCTAAATGAGCGTACTCGTGTTAAAAGGCTCTTGATGGGAATCTGGGGCAGTGAAGTCACATCGCCCTAGTCTGGGTGCGGTCAAAATTGTGAACAGACATTGATTTTTAGATAAAACAGTGTTCTAGCATTAGTGTGCTTTTATAGAAAGTTAGTAGCATGGATGTTGACCTTATGTTTGGCAAAAGTAGACTACCCAAAACATGTATGCAAAGCAGATGGGGAATGTGATTTAATTAAAAAAGAAAATATTATGATATTCTGAGAACAAAGTGGTAAAATCTTCTGGCTGCGCAGGAATTTCTTTTGAGAAATGGAAGGCACTGAAAGGCTGGACCAGGAGGGGATGGGGTCTGAAACATCCTTCCGCAGTGGGGAGGAAGAAGGATGATCCCGGGGTATCTGGCTGGCAGCAGGGTTATCAGTTACTCTCTGCAGCAGCGATGGCTGGAGAGCTTCCAAGCACATTTTTCCATAGGAAGGTGCCAGCTCACTGGAGCCGAGGCGCGTTGCAGAAGAGGGTTTGATTCCAGCGCGATAGGGGTGGTGGCTCCCTGCCTGCCGGAGCCGGCTGCTGCTGGCACCCCCGGCCCCACCTGCGCTGCCCACCTGCGCCTGCATCTGCCCCGGGGTTCCCCCCGAGCCCCCCGGATGCCGTGCCAGAAGCTTTGCACCGACTAAACCTCAAGGCACCAGGTGATGCGATGGGGAGGTGGGAGCTGAGCTCGGTTAACAGGAAAGTCCTTCACCCATCAGCGTTCCCGTGCATCTGGGTTCCCCTCTGGTCCCTCGGGGGTCATTTAACAATGACCTGGAGCTGGGATCGCTGGCTCCCAGCTCCTCCGGTCTTCGCCAGGGGGGAGGCGAGGAACGAAACCCTTTGAAGCGCTGCTGCAACGAGGCAGGTTTTCGGGACCAGGGAAGCCCCATGGGAGGACAGCTGTGGAGACTTCACTCGGTGGGAACAACATGACCCTGAATTCCTGTGGGGAGGGAAAGGGCAACAGAAACCTCGGCTTGTTCCCCCGTTGTCTTGGAACTGCTTACTGCCATACGTCCGCTCCTGCCCACCTTCACCTTGTCCAGAGATGAGCCTGCAGCTGCTCCCCAGCCCCATGTGAGATGGGGCGTTCAGCAAACGGGTCTATGTGGGGCAGCTGCAGGCCACGCTGGCCAAAAAAAAAAACAAACAGGGGCTTTCCTGAAGGGAGGGATTGTAGCCGCAGGGTCTCGCTCTACCGCGGATCCTCGCTGCCCACGATTGATGCCTCTCCAGGGACTGGAGCAGATTGCTGAGTGGGCAGGGGTTCTGGAAATTGGGCGATTTAAGGGGCTTTTGTGTGGATTTAAGAGCCTCCGGATAAACACCTGCTTCTGAAAATACATGCCAAGGGCACCAATGGGGAAAGGACGTGGGAAAGTGACTGCGAGACTGAGTAGGTCTGGGGCTGCTGGGCAGAGTGGGGTCCCCAAGACAGAGGGAGCTGGAGAGGGGAAAGTCCTGGGTGCAAGTACAAGGGTGACCTCCTTGCCCAGGAGAGAGGGTCTCTGGTGGGTGATGGAGAGATGCCTCAGCTCAGGGAGGATCTCCCTCTCCATGGGGCTGCTCGTGTAAAGACATCAACTCCACTCACAGCATCAGCCTCCGGGCAGCAGAGTGACTTCTGCCACAGGCTCAGTCCTTCAGGGAAAGATCCCCTAACTTTGGGGACCTGGTGATCATCGCCCATCTCTTGAATGACCCCAGAAAGCTACGGAGAGGGCAGTACAGCCTACAGCCCTGATCCTCCAAACCATCATCCATCCCTGTCCCCGTGCAAAATCTGTGAGCCTTCTGCCCTGGCTGTGGGGGTCTGTGGGGACTGGGGGGAGCAGGTCTGGCTGCAGCCTCGAGGTCTTCATTTGTAAATAAGCACCTAGCTGCTATGGTAATGCTTATTTAATTTAAGCTAAGTATTTCTACAGCTGGTCTGGGGGAATCATGCTGCTTTATGCTAAACGTTAATTCTTTGCTGCTCACAGCTGCAGAAGTGTATTGGTCAGGCGCAGCCCTAAGGACAGGTTCTGCTGGGTGGTAAGGGACACCAATGCAGGCTGTCCCTTCTTTGGGGTTCATGGAAAGTGCCAGTTGCTCTCCAAGACCAGTCACGTGCAGCTTTCACAAGACAGTAACCAGTACCTATCTGTGCCAGCAAAGCAGGTCATAAGCTGTAGGTTACCTAAGACATTTTTACAGAAAAATGATGACAATCCACTTCTCGGATATAGATGTCTTTTAATTTACCTGTCCTCTGCCCAGCCACACCACATCAGAATGCATGCTGGGTTTTCCTGCCTTGATTATATAGGGCTAAATCTTTCCTTGCTCCTTATCCAGGCTTTGAATGACCAGGGTGGGTCAAGGCATAGAAACTGCGGGGACAGACACCAAGCACGTGGCAGATGCCCACAAGCCCAGGGGCTGTGTGCTGTCGGTGGCAGTGGGTGACAGTGAACTGCTGGGGATGGTACTTGCCTTGGAGCAACCATCAGGGCAGAGTTACTTCAAAGCAGACCACGGGAGCCCTGTGCGGTCCATCTCGTGGTCCATCATGGCCCAGTTCCTCTTCCTTAGAGGTCCACAAAGACCCTGCAGATCCCCCTGCCCCATGCTGCAGCACACCTGAGTTATATTAGTCCCTCCATGGCCGAAACCTCCTGCAGCCATGGGATTGATAGACTCCAAGGCTGAAATGCTGCCAAACCATCCTGCTGTAGCAGGTGGGCCCTGCTGGTGGGGAGGAGCTGCATCAAGTGCTCACAGCCCTCAGCTCTTGCTCATCCGGTGCTGTGAGCCGCTGGGAACCTGCTGCCATTGGCCAAATGTGATAAAAGTGTCCCTCCAGCCTCTTCTGGGCTTGGCTAAGCCTGGCTTAGCTCGTGCTGGGGCTGAAGATGCTCTCTGCAAAAAGCATTTTTTTAGGGCATGCTGGTCTGCAGTCAGCTTTTGAGGATGGTATTTGGGGCAGGTTTTGGGGGAGCAGCAGGGTGCTCTGCAGCTGGCAGCCTGGCCATGGTCCCAAGCATGCCATGGACCTGAGATGATGCTGGGTCCAACCATGTTGTGGACCCAGCAGTTCCGCAAGTTTTGCACCACCTGAGACACCGCTGGGTCCAAGAATGGCAGGGACCTGAGACGATGCTGGTCCAGCTCCCAAGCTGGGTCTTAGTCCCAGGTGTGCCGTGGACCTGAGATGATGGTGGTCCAGGTCCCAGGCTGGGCCATGGTCTCAAGTGTGCCGCAGACCCACCATATGTCTCAGGTGATGCAAAGCTTGCAGAACTGCTGGGCTCATGGCATGGCTGGACCTAGCAGCATCTCAGGTCCATAGCTTCCTTGGACCCAGTGTCATCTCAGGGGGGGCAAAGCTTGCGGAGCAAGCTTTGGCCCCCCTGAGACGATGCTGGGTCAGTGGGATGTTAAAATAAGACTCCTGCTTTGACAGGAGCCTTTGCATGAGCTATCACGCAATCTGTTTATAGCTCAGGATTGTCTTTGACTTTTAAACACTGCAGTGAGGAGTAAATGCAGCGAGCCCAACGCGGGCTTTGTTATGACATTTTGTTGCAGGCAGGAGGCAAGCTCCGGCTCCAATAACAAACACCCAGTGTTATGACACTTTTACCTTTCCAACTATTTATGTAAGCACAAATATTTTATTTTAAGGTTTGAGACACGCTGTTAACATAAAGCAGTCTCATTCCTTTCTGTACGGCCTGGTTTTCACTTGGGGGGCTGTTGTTTAATGAAAAGGTTAATTGTGTTTTATAGGGCTGTATGGCCTGCCTACCAGTTTCTGGCTTGGAAGGAGGTGAGGTGCGGCTCCTGGCGCTCCTGCCAAGTTATGGGCCATGAATACAGGCAGTTCCTAGGAAGAAAACAAAATGCATGACAAAAAGTAGCTCAGAAATCAAGGGGTTTGGTGGTGCCAATCCATTTAGGGGCTGCAAAATTAATTTCCAACTAGGCTACCCCATGACAACACCCTGTGCAATGGAAGATGAGAAGGGAGTTTCAAAGAACATGAGCTGTTTTCCGCTCAGCAGTAAACACGCTCAGCCTTTCCCTTCCATAGCTGCACCAAGTTCAAGAAATCCTGCGTGCATTTTCCTCTCCTGAGATTGAATTAATTAACTTGAAATTTCTTCTTAACAGCACATAATGACTGGGGAGAGCAGAAGGAACTGAAAGTTTAATCTTGACTTGTCAGCAAATTCCTCCTCCAGCAGCCGAAGGAGAAGCAGCCATGCACTTGCATAATGCCCTGGTGTGGCCGCCGGACTGTTTTGATTAAATGGATTCTGGGGGTTTAGGAAAACTACAAATTTTATAGCTATGGTGTTCTTTGCAAAAGTGATGTAAAACATCATAAAGCTGCCAAACCACCACTGTGGTGCAGGGACTCATGATGGCCTCCTCTGCAGCAGTGACTCTCAGCCCCAGAAAATGCTGTTAAGAAAATATCTGAGATGCAGTTGGCGGGAGGGGGTGGGGGAGGTTTGCACATTACAGACTTTTGTTCCCCCTTTCTGAACATTTAATGTCTTTTGATCAGTGCCTCTTAGAAGCCACATCTGAATTTGTCCCCGTGTTTGAAGGTAGATGCTTGCAAGCCAAGTGTTTCTCTGCAGTGGCGTTGATTGTGTCGGTGGTCACGGCATCATACCTGATCTTCCCTTCTTCCATTTCAAAAGAGATTTAACACCAGCCCTGTGTCAGAGTACCGACTATTTCTGCCTTCAGACTGAATTGAAGATGGACACAGGGGAAAGTTCCTATCTAAGTAGTGTGATTTCAGAGCAGCTCCTCGAAAGAAGGTGTTTGTGGCCCAAAACCTCATGTATGAAGTTGTATCCACCCCATGTTGCCTCTTGGCTGCCCTGAGCAGTTGTACTCAGCCCCAGCTGCCCCCAAAGGGTGCATTTGTGTCTGGATGTCTCCATCAGGGTGCCAGGTCCCCAGGTCAGTCTATGCCCCCTCACACCCAACTAGTGGGAGAAGACCATGCTTTGTTTATTGCCTTGCTTGTGGGGCGATGACCTGGTGCCCTGCCATAGTAACAAGCTGGAAGATATAGTCACGGTGGTGTCTGGCTGTAGGCTTTTGTCAGCTCCCCCATTGCAAAACCTCACAGGCTTTGCCCTGGATGGAGGTGGCAGAAGCGGTGCACCCTCCACCGGGAGGGTCCATCTCCGAGCGTTTAAGGAATGCTCCCTCTTTTGGCAAATTTTGGTATCTGTTCCTATGGATTATAGAGACGAAATGAAGCTCAGGGTTTCTTAGGGATATTAAAAACGGAATTCCTGAAATCAAACTGATTGCATTAAAATTACAGCCACCCTTTGTGACTGGTGCCAGATGGGTGTGCTATGTACGACCGATGATTTTAATGGCTGGGACCTGAGCGTTTCACGATCCCAGACCCTGAAGAAGAGTCAAATTCAGAACAGAGGGGGAGAAAACTGAGCCCTATTCACTGCCAAAAGGCAGCAGCGAGGATGGCCGTATGCAGAAATGGTGCTCTTGTCAGCATTGCCACCGAAACATTCATTTGGCTCTTTCCTCTCTCTCTTTCCTCTCTCTCTTTCCTCTCTCTCTTTCCTCTCTCTCTTTCCTCTCTCCTCTCTCTCTTCTCCTTTCTATTTTCTTTTTTATTTTTTCTTTTTTTTATTTTTTCTCTCTCTTTTTTCTTCTTATATTTTTTCCTCTTTNTTCCTCTCTCTCTTTCCTCTCTCTCTTTCCTCTCTCTCTTTCCTCTCTCTCTTTCCTCTCTCTCTTTCCTCTCTCCTCTCTCTCTTCTCCTTTCTATTTTCTTTTTTATTTTTTCTTTTTTTTATTTTTTCTCTCTCTTTTTTCTTCTTCTATTTTTTCCTCTTTTTTTCCCTTTTTTTTTTTTTAATTTTTTTTTTTTGATTCTTATTTTCAAACCGTGCTACAGCAGCATCGGGACAATGCATTTAGTGGAGTTAGATAAGGCTCTCACTGCACAGCTGAGGTGAAGGAGTTCTGTACGGTGTGGGGTACGCAGATCCATTGTAGGGCATGTGGCACGGACCCAGAGTTACGTGCTCTGCAGCTGTCAGCTCAGCAATGGTCCCAAGCGTGCTGTTTGGCCCAGCATCATCTCAGGTCCATGGCACGCTTGGACCCAGCATCGTCTCAAGGGGTGGGAAAGTTGTGCTCTGAATAAGGCCTCTGCTTGAAGCTGGTGGAAAAATTTAGAATCAAAATACTGCTAAATACCTCTAATGTATAAATGTAAGTTCTCTAAACCTGAAGGTTTAATTGATATTTTTTCTTCAAATAACGGACTAAAGTTGAGTAATTTAAGCCATTTTACAGCAAAGGCAATTGAATAATTGCTAATGGCTTTCAGCTGAACGCATTTAAAGTCAGGTCACAAATCTGAGGTGATTTAAAGACCAAGGGGCATTCCTTTCTCTTGAAAAAAAATTAGATAACAATGGTAATTACAAAATGGGATTCAAGGGAAAATTGAGATTTGAGTATAAGCCTTGGCAGAGCAAGAGCAAAAGAACTGACCTGGTGAAGAGAAACGGTGACAAACTATCCTGTGGAGTGCTCGAGGGGAGCAAGAAAGCAAGCAGAGATGTTCACATTAGAAATTTGAATTATGTTAATACGCTTTAAAGGGTGAAAATGGAAGGATTTTTCTAGCTTGGTGTCATGATGTGGAGGTCAGGATGGTGCAAGATTCTCTGGGCTGTGGCTGCACCTTGCATCCATTCACAGGCTGGAAAATGATCTGGATGTGGGATGGCTGGGAGATCCCATGGGGACATCGTGGCATGCAGAGCGGTGCAGACTGGCAGGGGGGCACCGCCATGGGCTGCAAGCCTAGGGATGGTGACAGAGCAAAGTTTTAAAATAACTCCAGAGCCAAGGAGATGTACATGCCCCTGAATATTTGTGTGGGTGTTCTCAGAGCAGGTAAACCTCATGCTCTTCTGAAGAACAATTTATTGATACTTCAGACAAGCCGGGACTCCTGCCCCAAGTTGCTGTTGGGGCAAGTCATTATTGTATTTGTTTGTTTTCCTGCCGCTGGCTCAGGAATTTGTTGGCTTTGGGAGCTGGCAGGTGTCCGTCCTCACGTTGCCACACGTGTGTCACTGAGGCAGTGTTAAACCGTGGTGCCGGGTGCTGCCGCATCTGCTGCCTGCTGTGCCAGCAATGCCGCCTGTCCTTGCCTCTGCGGTGGGGGACTCATCCTGCTACTGGGGAAGGCAATAAAACTGTGCAGCAGGCAGGTCCCTGCACAGCATCTCTAAAACTGCTCGATATAATAATCCCAAGATGTAGCATGTGTGCGCAGCCCAGGGCCTGGGTGATAATTCAGGATATTCATACGCATCTCATTTGCAGTTGTCTCCTGAAGCTCGTGGGGGCCTCAGTTTCAGTGACATCTTATGGTAGTGGCCTCCATGTCCCAGTGATGAGGTTCCATGAAACTGTCTTTTGCTGTCCTCTAGACTGGTCTTGCTCTGGTAGTTCTGGAGTCTCAGGAGAAGGAAAAGAGAAATTCCTCATCAACTTTCTTCAAATAATAGAAAGTAGATCCCTTTGTCTCCTCCTTTTTTGTTTCCTTTTAAGGTAACTTGTACTGGCTCTTCAGAGGAGAACTTTTTTCTTGCCTCGGTGTTTGCTCAGCTTCTCTGAACTGCTCCTTGCCCTGCATCCTCCAGGGATGGAGAGTCCCGTAGCAGAGTAGCACATCCCTGCTCATCTCCGTATCGCTCTCCGTGATGGAGCTTCACTGAAGTGGGTTGTTCACCATGCCTATATGTGACAGACAGCTGCTTTAATGCTATCAGTCCCTTCTGCTTTAATGCTATCAGTCCCTTTCTGCCCCATGCAGTGATGAGAGCACCTTCCAGCGTGTACAGCTTTGCCTCTATCAGCACTGAACTTTGATTGCTATCGCTTTGTTTGCGTAAGGTGATAGTCCTGCCTCTGGAGCACGGCTGTTTGGGAGCTTTTACACATCATGGCCTGCTTTCTGCTGTAATTTATCTCTTTCCTCCTGCCAACTACCACGTGGCATGTGGAGGTATGATCTAGTAACACAAAACTGCATTGAGTTTTAAGTCAGAATTACCCAGGATGTGCTGTGGGTAGTTTTGCTATGACTTGCAGGCCTATGACTTCTTTTTGGCAGTTTAGTAGTGCTAATGAAGCGTTCTTGCAGCCCTTCATCACAATTCTCCTGGGCTTTCTTCAGGCTTTATAGCTCCTGGCAGAAGATCCTTCTCACTGGATCCCATCTGTTCAGTGTCCTCAACTGAGACGTCCTTTGTTAAGGCCTTGTTCCTTGCAGATTCTCTTCTGGATGCTCCTGTTCTCCATCATATTTTGGCAGTCTTTATCCTGATGTCATTGGAGCACCTCCTCATCTGAAGTCATGGCTACTCTTCATTTTCCTTCCCTTGCCCTGTTACTTGCTCCCCAGGACTCTCAAGGCATGAGTTAAGGAGAAACCAAAGAGCAGACAAAGCTGCCAGTGGACTTTTAACATCCCGTTGCCTTGGGAAAGGCGTTGGGTCTTGCACTTTACTGTTTTCTTTGCTATCACCCAACTTTCCACCACAGTTGAACATGGGAACAGTTAAGCAGCGTAAATGGCAAACAGGTTCACATGCCTAAGCACTTCCAGATGCCTGAGCAGGTAATGCTTTGAAATGTCTTTTAAATGAGTGCTGAGTTTTGACCTGCAGGATAAATGCCGACTGGCATGACACAAATAATACCGATCTTGAAAATTATCCCAAATTATCCCCACCAGTCGTAATGGTGGTAACAGCTCAGAGACCTGCACCTTAATGAAGCGATTTCCTGCCAGGATACTGTAGAGCCCTGCAGTTACTGTCACTGACTTGTACCTTGAATTACCGTGTCTTTGCTAATTGTCTGGGCTTCCTCATCTAGGTCTAAACACAAAACCTTTGCTTTTAGTTTATTATCTGTTTATACGTCCATGCTCCAGCTGAGTCTGGTTTCTGTGTCCTCCCGTGCTGGACCTAAGGAGCTGAGTGCTGTATGTTCAGCATCGCTCCTGCAGAGCTTTTTCCTTTGGTACGCTTTCCTCATGCAGGGGTTTTGCAGCTGGTCTCTGCAGGATGGAAGTGTCCATTTTCCTCCCTCTCCCTCTGATTACAAATCCCTTTTTGAGGAGGACTGTGCTTTTCTTGCTGCAAGAGAAGCTCTACCAAAGGAGTCATATATTTAGCTCAGTGGTGCTTAGATATCTCCGTTACGACTACAGGCTCCTGCTGTCCAAACAGTTTAGATGGTCCCAGCACATTTAGGAAAAAAATTAGGACAGGGTGTGTTTTGCATCCTTTCAGGAAGAAAACTCTTTGGAACCACTGACAACTAACAGTTGTATATAGCCTGTGAATCAAAGCAGATCAGACTCCAGATCAAACTGGTACCAGTGCCAGGATATTTGTTTTGTCTATGAAATGGGGGAGAGGAGGCAGAGGTGAAAACCTGGATCCCACTCCTGGATCCTTCGGGAGGACTTCTTGTCCTTTAGAAATATTGGCATCAAACCCTGCCTCCTTCCAAATCCAGTGAGCTCATGAGAGGCAATTTCTATAGAAATTTTCATTATCTACGTGCTCCAGAAATTCCTCTGTGTGTTTCTTTTGGTGTTTTTGCTGCCGAGAATGAATATTGCATCTTCCACAGGAGAGAAATTAACCGGCAAAAAACCTGAGGTCTGTGTGTGGGATAATCCAGAGAGCTGGACCGTACACTGTAGTATTGCACAGCATGATCAAATTGTATTCCTAGCAAGTGTTTACAAATGTTTGCTTCTTGGAAAATGTCTTCTATACTTGGGCAAGGAATTAAACTACTAGTTTAAAATTATTATGAGAGAGATCTCTTTACTTCGTGCTGAGTGATAACAAACATCCAACGTAATTTTAGGGCCCTTCCTTCCTCTGGCTGTTAATATTTAAAGTTTAATACTAAAATAAAATGTTAAAGAAATTATTCTCCCTTTACTGCATTCTGTCTGCTCCCACTTTCTCCTCTGATAGCTGTAGGAGACCTTCCCTAATCTTTCCAATTAACTCGGTATTTCCTGTAAGGCTAACACTGAAGAGGGTAAGAAAGGAGTGTAAAGCGAGGAAAGACATCTGTCAACTATTGGAAATACTTTCCGTGTTAGAAATTGAAGGGAGCCCACACTGAAGCCAGATGATCTGACGAGAAGAACAATTGCAGCGTTGGCTTGAAAAGAATGTGGGTGATTTGTTATAGCTGTCCTCACAGTAGGCACCCGGTTGTCGTGTTCATACGAGAATACCTTGGAGATATGCTAAACACATATCCTGTTCCCATCGGGAGCGCTGAAGGGCCAGAACAGGCAAGGTTTGACTTGCATTTTCTGGAAGACATAAATTATCATTTGTTCCTAAATCTCTGTCTTTTCAAATCCTTCTCATTCCTCTCTGCTGTCCCACGACTAATTTAAAGCAAGCTGTGAAGAGTTTGTGTGTTGTGTAGGCAATTGAAAGTGTGCATTTTACCAACTGTTGAAATTCCTCATTGACCCTTTTCGGGGGTGAGGCTGTGTGCAGAAAGGTCGTAATGGTCTGGTTTTGACTCTGAGCTTTACATAATAGGTCAGTGGAGACCCATTTTGGTAACACTGCAGTAAAAATATGAAACTCTTTCTGGGGAGGGGAGACCCAGCACTTCGGCTCATCTGACACATAAGCTCTTGGGTTGTTGTTTGCTTGTTTTACTTTTTGGTTTATTCTGAAGTTTGAAAATGGCTCTAGCGCAGCCTGAAAATGAGCTGGAGAAACAGTTCAGCTTTGCGAACCAGGACACGTTTTAACAGGAGAATGGGTCTGCAGATTTCCAGGGCTGTCCCACTCCTCCTCGCCCGACCCGAAGTAAATTAATTATAGATGCAGAGAGGAGAACCAGCTTCATCCTCCTAAAGGGCAGTAAACGTGATTTCATTGCGCTAGTTGCTGCACCACTTGGTGTTCTCCTCCTTTCCCTCATCTGATCAAAGACCAGCTTTTCAGCAGTCCCTCACCATCCCCATCTGCAAAAAAAGACCTGTGAATTAGTAGAGTCAAGACCCGGCCCCACCAGTTTGATACTATACTTTTGTATTTTCCTGCACTTCGTCTCCCTCGTTGTGCCAGGCTCCAGGAAATGAGAAGAAACTTCTGTGAACAGCTGGATTAGTTTTAAGGGCAGAGAGTATCACAAGATCAACAACTGGAAGTTTACATTTCATGAATCATGGGATTTACCCAGTCACCCTGGCAATGAGCCCAATAACTCTTATTCCAAAATGGCCTGACAGTGAAGATGTCAAGGGATGAAGGTTGCATTAGTAGCTCCTTTGTTATCTTTGTGCTTAGTCATGATGTTTGAATTTGTCTATCTTCATTTCGAACACTAACTCGCGTCAGTCCTTCCTCCCTGGATTTTGGTGGCGGGATGAGGAGAGGAGAACTGTGGCAGTCATTGCTGCAGGTTTAGGTCCCTCAGAGCAGCTTGTGCTTTGGATCTCATGGAAAAAGAGCAGCCTTGCCCAAGGGAGCCCAGCAGTGCCTAATGGCATCCAGCTTGAGAGTCTGAACTGATCCAGGATTACCTCTGAAAGCACCGCATTTTTGTAGCTGTGTCCTCCCCTGCTGCCTTTAACACAGAGGGACCTATTTTAAACAGAAACCTTTTATGAAAACTGTTCAACATATGCTCTTTCAAAGGGTCAAACCTGTGTCATCTTCTGGCCTGTTTCCCTCTCATGCTGTGTCTCTCATTTTGGCATTTAATAGGAATGGACTCTGCAAGGAAAGGAATTGATGCAAGGCTTATGTCAATGCGCGGTGGGTTTTCCTGCTCCAGTCCACGCCTGGAGAAGGCACTGTGTCCATCATGAGCAACAGACCTGCCCAACTGCATCATTTGTCTTATAAAAGTTTCATGTCTTCCGATGAACGTTGCTTTATTTCAGCCCGTTGACCACTGTTGGTTACGCTGACCCCTGCTCTTTGGTGGGACATCCTGGCCATGACCACTTCCAGCCCCTGCCTCCATCCTCGGGATTTAAACTCCTCCCTGCCTTGCACGTCTCCCGAGTCCAGCCTCGTGACATATGTGCTATTTGCAGAAAATGCTTGTCAAGACCAGGTGGTTGAAAGTAAAAATGCCAACAGATCTGCCTTTTGTAACCGTACAAGCAGCTTGTTAAAATTAGTCACAGGCTAAGCTGCAGTACATCTGCGCTGTCAGCCGGCCAGAGAGCCATCGATACCGCCCGCTCCCACCGCCCCAGCCCCAGATGGGAGCTCTGCTGCTCACACCGATCTTCGGGTCTGCACTAGCACAGGCTGAAGTCATTCCCGGTGCCTTTTCCACCCTCCTCCTCCAGTTCACAAACCTTTGCCCAAATTTAGCCACGAGCCTCCTTCTAAACGCATAAACATTTGTGTGTCCTGAGTTTCAGATGCCCACAGACAGAGCATCCCAAAACAAAACCTGGGAAATCTCGATGTTGGCATTTGCTTTAGAAGAATTTGTACTTGGCTGCTCTGAAAACTTTTTTTTTTTTCCTAATTGAGCAAGGGCTGTGATTTCCAAGGCCTCCTGGGGAGTGAGGTACCTAGCTGTCATTGGAGTTTTTATTAAATTTGGTCCCGTTTTCTGCTTGAATAACTGCAAAGCAAAATTCCCATCTGTCTCTCTGCTCTTGTACAGCTGTCTGTCGGAAAGCACCAAATCACTTGGTAATTAATAGTTGTCCCCGCTGTTGAGCAGGTGTGATCTGTTCCCGCTTTCTGTGCGGCACCCAGCACCAAGGGCCTTTGGGGACAGTACCCCAGCGAGCGTGGCACGTGGGGCCAAGATGGCCGAGGCGTGCTGGCAGGGCAGCGCCGTGCCCCGAGCCCTCCGCTTCCCCAGCGGGAGCTGCCTTTGATGCGCGTCCAAAAGTACGGCTTGAATTGGCTTCTTCGGATCCATCACGCTTAACTGCTCTATCAACATGCCCCACTGTACAAATACATAAACATTTTGCATGTCTGTCCTCAAGCCAAGGGTCTCATATTTCTTCGCGTCCTACCTCCGATGACTTCTCCTGACGTGCCGTAACCGACGCCTGCGCTTGCCCTGCCCCACATCCTTGCTTCCATCTGCAGGCACGTGGCTCCAGCCTGCTCTCCTCGGGAATCGACACTCCTTCTCCTGAAGCACAGAAACACGAGGGTTTTATTCTCCCACCCTTAAAACAGAGATTCTCATGAGGTTGACCAAGTTTTCTTGCATCACCACCAGCAATGAACCTAACAGTCCATGCTTGGGTGGGCAAGGGGAGAACATCGCTCCAGCTTTGCCCATTTCAGAGCACGTTTCGTGCTGACTTCCAGGCATTTTGCACATAATTCCCTGCCTGTGTGAAAGCCTGACATTGTGCCGGGAGGACACAAACACAGAACCTTTGTGCTCAGGGTATTATGCTTTCCCCGCGCACATGCTCCCTGCTCACACATGCCGTCTGGGCAGCCCTTGTAGATGGGTCTCTTGCATACCACGCTCTCCTATGGAATTTGGATTCAAATGTGAAAATTCTCCGCCACACAATAAAAGTGGCATTTCCATGCCCTTTAGCACATCAGTCTTTTCTTGTGAATAGAGCCCTGAGTTCTTTGGCTTTTGCCGTATGGAACAATTGATCCCTTCAGTTCACTTGCCAACAGTAATCGGTTTCTTCTAGCCATAAATTTTAGCCATTCTTTTTTTTTTTCCCCTTTTTTTTGGGGGGGGAATAAAGTAATAAAAAGAGACAGCCATAAAGTAGGCAGCTGTTACTAGTCAGATCTTGCTCTGGGAAAAAAGTAAAGCAAATATCAGCCTGACTTCTACCTGTTGCCTTATGCTGAAGTTTAGCTATTAGGACAGTTTGCTCTGCAATGGGTCCCACTGCCAATGTTCTCTCTTTCTCTGTAATTACTGGCCATGTGGAGTCTTGCTGTATTTAAACTAAAGGAATAACCAATTTTAAGCACCCTGTGGGCTTTAACGGTTGTTGGACAAGGTCAAGTAATATGCTCCAAGTGGACAAAGCAGTAGTGAGACAATACTTTTGTTACGATGGGCTTTTTGGATACCTCACTTTTCTATTTGGTGATGTTATTTGTTTGCCTGTTCTTTGCCTTGCATTGACAGGCTGCTTGCTCGTTTTACCAAGGCTTTCCTCCTCTGTGTGTTGCAGTACCTATATTTAAAGGAGGACCTGGTTGATCGCAGTGAGCTGCTGGTTTTGTGCTGGGTGGCACTGGAGAGGCATCCCAACACCAACCCCAGCCTGCAGACCCTCCTTCTCCTCTCCCCACCGCCATCCTGGGGACCACACGTGTGTTTTGCTTTCCTCTTGTCTGCAGCTGAGGCAAAAAGGATTGGGAAATGCCAAGGAAAACAATTTCCCTCCCTCCAAAGAAGAGTGCCATAGAGCTCACTTTATAGCACCCGCTTTCTCCTAAACCTAGAGTATGTCTTGAGGATGGGTTTATTTGAAATATGTTTGTCCTGGAGGGAGAGAGATTTTCTATTCATGTGGCCCAGTACAGTAAAAGCTGTTTGACACTTCTCTTGTGGTTTACAGTAAACCATGAGCACCTGTCTCTTCTGGGCGTGGGAAGGGTAGAGCAGCTTTGAAATTGCTGATAAAATTGTTCTGCGAGGGAACTTGATCTTGCCCAGTTTCCTTCCTCCGCCTGCTCACTGCTCCATGCTGCTGGTATCAGGGGAGAAGGGTGGGGGCCTCCGGCCTGAGTGGCTTATTAAAGGAAACATGTCAGATTTAGGGTCCGATCCCTTGGAATTACAAAATAAAAACTCCCATGGCTCTGGGAGGGAGAAACATCCTACTTGGCATCAACCTGCAGCTCTGCAGCTGCTGCTGTCACTTTGGTGACAACCAGGAGTCATTAAATGTGTGTCTGATGGGACCTGGGCACACTGGGTGACTTGCACAGCAACCAGAAAACTCCAGAATGAGTTTCTTCTTCCCTTGCAGTTGCTGCTCTGCAGACATTTGCTTTCTCCCCAGCAGGATTTTGAGTCCTACGAAGTTCTTCCAAAGCTGATGTCATCTGGGCAGAGACCTGCCAGATTTTCTGACCTTTTTGACATACTCCCAATATCCACATCCCTCAGGGACTCTGGGAGATGACGTGCGCCGTGGCCAAAGGCCGTGGGGCTGCTGGCCCTGAAGCAGGGCGCTCAGCCACAGGCTGCCCCAAAATCTGTACCCCAGCTCCCCCCAGCCTGGCTAAATCCCTCCCACTGAAACCACTTCATTTTCCTAACGACACTCTACAACTACATTTTGATGTTGGAGAGGGCTTACGTTCCTTTTCACCATCCCTACTGAGGACTGGAAAGAAATATATACGTTTTAGACCCCCTAGATTTGCCAGATACTCCTCTCCCATTGGTAACCCTGGGGTTGTGCGGGTGTGACAAATGCAGAGTCAGCCCTTTCCAGCACCGTCTCTGCCTGTTCGATTTGTAAATCATATGCCAACATCCAATTGCAGTGCGGCTACAGCATCACCCTGTTTCCATCTGTTCAGTGTGAGGCATTAAAACCTTTTTTTAATCTTGGATAAACCAGGATCACCAAAGAGGGCTGTAGTCATGAGATGCATCATCAGATGCGTTCTCCTGAGGAAGCATCCATTTCAGTGCCTTGTGTAACCATGAGTCTTATCTTGCACTTTAAATACTGCGCTGGTGTTTGTAGTAACGTAGCATGTTGCCCAAAGTCCCCCTTGGAGGACAACGTGCATCACCAGCCACACTTAGGAGAGGTGGAGGGTTCTCACACACAAGTGTGAAGCAGCTGGACCAGCCAGTGTGAGCGGTGAGTCTGAGAAGCACCATCAAAGGCTGGACACACTGTGGTTGTCAAAAGGTTGGGTTTTTGTATGGACATTTCATGCAGAAAAGCAGAATTTGAGACCCAGTTTCAGAATCCTGTTCCAGATCTTGACAGGTCGGAGTTGCCCTTGGCCAGGCGATGGCTTTCCACTTTCAGATGCACGAAGCTTGGAGCATGTTTTCGAAGTGAGATGGGCTTTTTTTTGTGTCCATACCAGGCGTCTGCCTGTACGTGAGGCTGCCAGGGCAAGGACTGCTTTCTGAGGGTGTTTGTGCTGGGTCTGGTTTGAGAAGGGATTTCCAAAATGCTGCTGACACCCGGAGAAGATTAACAAACTCAAGGGAAGGACAGAAATAATATATACAGCCTCTACTCACATTCTCGTCATGATCAGTTAAAAAAAATAAATACACATTACTGTCAGTCTGCCACAACTGAACACAGTTGTATTATCTGCTGCACTTTCTGATTTATTTGTTAAAGTACAGCAGAGCACTTATGCCCTATACAGCTAATAGTTGCTCTTTCACAAGCAGCAGAAATGCTTACGCATTCCAGTAGTTAAATGATGCAATATCCAGGTGGATATTTAATGGCCCATGACAAATCAGGAATGACACAGCAGACACCATAAATATCTTCACTCGAACAGATAGAACAAAACCTTTTTTATGAAAGCTGTTCCCATTTTTTTTTCCACGTGCTGGCCATATTTTTAAAATACCCTCTAAAAACAGCCCGGGCAATCGTCCCTGTCCTCCCTCCAGCCCGATCCTTTCCGAGCTCTGCAGGTCGTGGAGCCCACAGTACGGCAAGCAACGGAGCTCCTTCCTATCAAATAGATTCTTCTTGGCGTTTCTTTTACACTCAGGGAAAAACTTGCAGAAGTTCAGTCATGTGAATATCCCCAATTTGTTCCATGAAACTCCTCAGGCCAATGTGCGTTTATGATTTTTGCATAATCCTGGAGGTTTTTTTAAGCACGTGCTTCTGCTTATAGGTAAGTGCTGTCTTGGTGAGGGCAAGCTGCTGCAGGATGTCAAGGCTGGCAATCACTTATGGAACCACTGTACGTGCTCCTGTGCCACTGGTGTCCTTCAGCAAGAAAAAGTTGTCCTGCAGACGCAAGACAGACCCAAACAGTGCCCACACTGATGTGCCTGAGCATCTTCTCTGAATCTTGTTACCATTGTGTTACCTGTAACACTGCAAAGGGGCACGTGAATCATTGAAGGGAAGGACACGTTTATTTTTAAAATAAGGTTTTGGAAGGTCTGGAGCTCTCGTGAACTGAGATTGAGCTTGTTGGATCTTTAATTTTTCTACTCAAACTGAGACTGAGCTTGCTGGATCTTTAACTTTTCTACCTAAGCTTTTTAAAAATCCTCATGCTTCATTTTGTCATCCTTCAGATTGGAGTGCATTTTAGGCCAGCATTAAAAGGAAATTACAAAAACAGAGAAGTCTTTTTAAAAGAAGTCTGAGTAACGCAAAAGTGAAGCAGGCTATTTTATTTTGAATCATGAAAAATCATGTTATGTGTTGAAGATTTTATTTGAAGTTTTTCAAAGGGTAGGGAGGAGAGGTGAGTGTTTTCCTGAAACATTCCTTTTGGTTTAAGATTAATAGGTATTTTTAAGTTATTTTATTTAGTCACTCATTGACTTAAAAACTCTTGATTTTCTTGGCTCCATTACTAAAACAGTGGTGTGGCATCCTCAGTTTGATACTTAGCTTATGGAGATGTTATTTGCAAGAGAGCGGTATCCCCCCTCCTCCCCCCGCCACTGGTACAAACAGACAACAGTGGGGTCATTTTCAAGTACATCCGAAAATTCTGATCTTAAAAAGGTAAAAAAGTGGTTGGAGGGCATCAGAGCAGGGTGGGGGGTTGGAGTCAGCAAATCCTGCTGGCCACAGTCGCCAGGTCAGTGCTGTTATGGCCCCAGGGACCCTGCTAAAGGGACAGAGGTTTGTCAGTGCCTTGAATACACCTTGAATGCTGCGTCCCAGGGAACAAATGAAGGGTTTGGTGTTGCTTTGCATAGGAGACTTTATAGCAGCCTTCCAGTACCTAAAGGGGGCTTACAGAAAGGATGGGGAGGGACTCTTTATCAGGGAGTCTAACGATAGGACAAGGGGTAACAGTTTCAAACTGAAGGAGGGTAGATTTAGATTGGATATTAAGAAGAAATTCTTTACTGTGAGGGTGGTGAGGCACTGGAACAGGTTGCCCAGGGAGGCTGTGGGTGCCCCATCCCTGGAGGTGTTCAAGGCCAGGCTGGACGGGGCTTTGAGCAGCCTGGTCTAGTGGGAGGTGTCCCTGCCCAGGGCAGGGGGGTTGGAACTAGATGATCTTTAAGGTCCCTTCCAACCTAGAATCATAGAATCATAGGGTTGGAAGGGACCTCTGGAGATCATCTAGTCCAACCCCCTGCCAGCGCAGGGTCACCTTAGAGCAGGTTACACAGGAACGCGTCCAGGCGGGTTTTGAATGTCTCCAGAGACGGAGACTCCACCACCTCTCTGGGCAGCCTGTTCCAGTGCTCTGCCACCCTCAAAGTAAAGAAGTTCTTCCTCGTGTTTAGGTGGAACATCCTACACTCAAGTTTGTACCCATTACCTCTTGTCCTGTTGCCGGGCACCATTGAAAAGAGCCTGGCCCCATCCTCCTGACACCCCCCCTTTAAGTATTTGTACGCATTAATAAGGTCACCCCTCAGCCGTCTCTTTTCCAGACTAAACAGACCCAATTCCCTCAGTCTTTCCTCATAGGAGAGGTGTTCCAGTCCCCTCATCATCTTGGTAGCCCTAACCTGAACCATTCTATGATTCTGTGATTCTATGATTCGACCCCTTGTGGAGTGCCTGGCAGATCCCGTATGTAACTGTTCCCAAACAGGCTATAAAGATTCAGAAGAATGTATCTAATGCTACTGTCCTTGTTTATGGGCCTTTTCTGTGTACTTTTTTCCAAAACATTTAGAAAGCAGTAGGATTTCATTACTGATACATGTGTGCCTCAGAGGCAGCTACTGAGTCTAGTGGAAACATTATCATCTCTTCAAGAGTGCTTTGGACAATAAGGTATTAACTAATGCATTAGGTTTAACAACACATGCTGGTACGAGGTACCTCGGAGCCATTTTTCAAGATAGGCAAGTCTAA
Organism: Dromas ardeola; assembly: GCA_013398915.1. Taxonomy (NCBI): domain Eukaryota; kingdom Metazoa; phylum Chordata; class Aves; order Charadriiformes; family Dromadidae; genus Dromas; species Dromas ardeola. The sequence continues at coordinate 339,485 of VYZM01012925.1, read as the reverse complement.
AATACAGCACACTCAGCTTAATGGACTACACACAACTTTACTCCTGCCCACATCTCCCCTCTCTAAAAATGCTCTTTATTCTTTTAAATACATCCTTTATTCATAAACAGTGAAGAACTTGTCAATTTGTCATGGTCTCTATATTCTCTTCTCCTCCCTCCAGTTATATCTGTATTATAGGCTAACATAACTAATTTTTATCTCTTCTTAACCACTTACCCTTTCTGGTATTTTGCAGTCACTTTTACTGATACTTATGTGTTTATTTCTGTTTAATCTCTAGTGTCAAAGCACTAGAAATCTCTCTTGGTCTTGAGTTATGGGATACTTGTCTCTACCACAAATTAATGAATGATGTAATCACAGCTGCATCTTGAACTAGCCTGCCTGAAAATACCTCCGCAGCGCTCTCCAGACATGACCACGTTGCATTTGCCCTGCAAAAAAGCCCGTGCTCAGGCCAAGCATCAACGGGAAGAGCCTCGCAGATGCACCCGCGGACACGTGGAATTGCTCCATCCAGCAAGGGTCTGGTGATTGCCCCAAGGAGGACGTGCTCCGGGTCCCCGGGGAGTTGCTGGGTTTGTTCTGGGAGTGAGTTCGTCTGATGGCAGATCTCTGTTTGGACCGATGGGGAAAATGTCTTGGCTGCCGCTCTGCCTCCCCAGCAGCGATGCTTTCCTTCTTATGGCTTTGCACTTGCAAACTCCTCTCTCCTCCGGCAATCTTTAATGTTTCACTCTATTGTATGGAAATGTTCATGTTTCTCTGTGAAACAGTGAGGATTCATTTTTTTTCCCTAAATGTAGACAAAACAACCTTGTTTTCCATGAGCTCATTCTACGAAACACGAGACATATTTCAAGAGATGTTTTCCCCCCAAAATCTAGACCGAAGCAGATGCTCACTTGGAAAATTTAAGGCCCAATAGTTGAATTTTGGCAACAGCAACTGAAAAACCAGTGTCTTGTCATGGAAAGCCTCTGACAACTGTAACCATTGAAAAGCACTATGTAAAATAAACCCGGGGAAATCATTTAGCATGCAGGGGAGGCTGTGCAAATGAATGAACGGGGAAGGACATCTTCAGGCATGTGGTTTTCTCCCTACTTTTGGACTGTATACAGTCTCCCACCGGTCAATGGGGCTGGGGGCCACTGGGGCAGCCCGGCTGCAACCGATCCACGCTCTTGTTACCCAGGGAAGCGTTAGCGGAGATGACAATGACGCACAGCCCCGGCCTTGGCTTGGCCAGCATCCTGTTTGCTCCACCTCCGCTGCGGTTAGCAGCCGCTCGCTTCTCATCGCCCCTAAAAACGTCATTTCCCAGAAAACCGTCCAAGAGCGCAGATGTGAAGTTGTCCACGCGCGAGCTCTGCTGCAAGGGCAGGCTGGGCACCAGCAGAGGCTGTCCCTGGCTGGGACACCCACTCTGGAGTGCGGTTTGATACCAACCTGCCCTACTTAAGCACATCGAGGAGAGATGCTCAGGCTTCCCAGGCCCCTCTGGACCAACACAAAGGCACCGAGGGGAGTGGCCAGACCTAATTTAAAAGATTTTTTTTTTTTTGTTCCCCTAACTTTACTGATTACTTCCTTTGCTTGTCTTTCTGGTTTCCTTCTCTCCCCTTTCCCCATTAGTAACAGCGTGGCCCCTTCCCAGGGCATGTCTGCCTGGCTGGGAAGACTTGAATTTCCATTACTAATGTCCGTCACGTGTTTGTCAGGTCCTGTACACAATTCTCCCTTTGTATTCCCAAAGTGTTAAATTGCATTTTTTATACAGGACAGCAAGAGAAAATTGGCTAAGCAGTTGATGGATAATTGTATTTCTTATATTTTCCCCTTTTTCCTCCTGTAGAAGAGATTTGTTTGGTGAAAAGACCTCTACATTTTTATCCAGTTTTCCTCCTGCTGTGACAGAGCTGTGCTCTCATTACTCATTCAATTTTTATCTTTTATGGCAATGAATTTAGGGGGTTTTTGGCCATGAACTCATTTGTTCTGCCTTTGCCCTGATTAGCTCACATTTGCTTTTCCTTCACTTCCTGCAAGAACATCTTTTCCTACAACAACTTCATGCGTTTATCTTTAAGGCATTTATTTGTAAACCACCACTAGGCCTTTGTACTTAATCCAAAGGCAAAAGCCCCGGTACCTCCAGGAGATGTTTGCAATCCAACCGCAACATGGAGTCCTGTATGTGGCGGGGGTTTCCACATAGGTTAGGACCATCCCTGTGGGTCAGACCAAAGTTTGTCCCTGCCTCATGTTTGGGACTGTGGAGCAGATGCCAAGAGAAAAAGTCTAAGGACAAGGCAAGAGTGCTCCGATACCACCCTCTGCATCATTCTGATTCAAGACAACCGATGGCTTAGGGACTTCCCACACTAGAAGGTTGTGTTGCCTCTTGGTATTTAATGTCCGTGTTTCTAATCCCCATTTAAACACTGTGCTTAGTAACATTTGTCTATGTGGTGGCTCACAAAGCCTTCTGCAAGTGGCTTTTTTATTTTTGTTAGCAAAATATTTTTGGGTTCCATAAAATGTTTTCCTTAAAAAAACAAACAGAATAAATCTTGGTAATCTATCAAATTTAGTGCTGTAAAAATCACAGCAATTCCCAAGCCAACCCCATTGTCTCGGCTTCGGCTCAGACTCTTTGACAGCTTCCCTGAGCAATGGGAGTTTCCTGGGGCACAAGGATCTCCAGGGGGAACCGTTCATGCCTCGAGACTCTAACTTCTCCACACAGGAGTGAGTCTACATGTGTAAAACCTCTCCAGGGGTGGAATCACTCCAACAGCACTTTGCTGGAATTTTTCCATAAAAACTGATTTCCCCAGGTGCTTTGTACATCCTCAGCTGAAAGTGCTGTTGTTATTTTCTGTGTTCTGTGTGTTCCTTGGGTGACCATGGTGCTCACCACACTGTCCAGGGACGCTTTGCTCAAGGGCTTGTCCCTGTAGCCATACAGACCATGGCTGCATCCTGATGCTCACATCTCCTCTTTGTGCTGTAGAGAGGAAAGAGCCCACCCGAGGGGGATGGTGTCTGTCCCTCTGCACCTCCTGGTGTCTCCTGGATGGAGATGTCCTTAGGGGGAGTCAAAAAACCTTTTCTGGTGCATGCACGCCCCAGGCTGCTCTTTGCAGCAGCTCTTCATCCTGGGGATTTTTTTTCCAGGCTGGGATTAATTTCTCCTTGATGCATCAGGTTGTATTTCTCCTCTAAGCAAAATGTTACCTTCTGGTTTTGACTCTTCCCCCTGCATCTTTTTTCTCCCTAAAAGAATTTTGTTTCCAGGGTGAATTTTTGGAAACTCCTCTGCTGTTTTCATTTCTCTACTAATAACATTGAATAAACCTGACCTTTGCCGCAGCCAAAATCTCTGCACATTCTCTCTACCTTTCCCCATGGCTCTGCGTACTCGGCACCACATTCCCCATACCTGTAGGTCTGTGGTCTCCATCTGAGCAACTGGTTGGGCTTGTCTCATAGCTGGAAACTGGGCTCCAACCTCAAAGGCTGTCTGTGGAGGTCTGCATCTTTTCTGGGGGCTGGGAATCGGGGTGCGAGCGGGATGCAGCTCCGCTCGTCTGGCCGAGCCTGACGGGATTTGAGGCTGCTCAGGCGTCCTCTGTGTCCGTCCGTCCGTCCATCCACCGCTGGGAGGTGGGCTCTGCCAGGGGCTCGGCTGCAGCGCAGAGCCGGAAAAACTCTGCTCCAAGTGCTTGGGCAAGAGCCTGTTTTAGAAAGTTGCCTGGGTGCCTTGGCAGCGGCGGTTGTTTTCCAACCCGAAGCAAGCCATCAGGGCAACAGATGATGTTTACTTCATGTGACATAATACTCAAGTCAAATATTATTTAATAGTGCTTTCTTTCATGTCCTGACAACTCTGAAAGTGCCTCTGTATGACAAAAAGCTGTCGAACAACTTTTTGCAGCTTTGTCTTGTTTTGTGTGCAGAGTGAATATTTGTCTTTTCTTTGGCCAAGTCAGACTGATCCCAGAAGAGCTACATCAGGTCAGACTGAAGCCATTCGCCTTTGGTTTTACCAGCACAAGTTTATCACGTCCCACAAAGGAGACTGGAAAAAGGCCCTGGTGGGTTTTGGACTGAATTTAAGGTCAGCTAGAGCACCCAGTGAAGTGGGAGGGATTAATAAAAATGTCAGCAATGGATGACAGGACAAAAAGCTCAGATTATGACCCAAAAAAGTGTCAGTGCTTCCCAGCTGCATTCAAGTGTTTGGGCTCTGGCCCCTGCTCCTGCCGACATGCTTCACTGGGCACTGCTGCCCTAACACCAGGTCAGGACTATGTAAATGTGCAGACGAGTAGTGATGACACCTTGTACCTGGGAAGGGTCATCAACTCCTCCGGTGTGCCCAGCTTTGAGCCGCCCGATGACCGGGAAGGGTTTCAGAGGCTCCCAAGCCTCTCCTGTCTTTGCTTCGTCCTCAAGCGAAGGGGACTCTGCCCGGTGGGTTGCTGTCAGCCTTTATCTCTCTGTGAAATAATGTGAGAAAGCTTTTGTGGATCTGTCTGAGGCCCAGCAAGCTCGAAACGAGAGATGTGATAATTATAACCGAGCACCGTCTTTGGGACTAACCCCAAGTAATGTCTTCACATCCAGGTAGGAGAACGTTGAGGTGGTGGTGTCTGGAGATACCATCACTTTCTTGCAGCAGTGGCTGATTTATTAGCTTCCTATAAGCCAAATTTCACAAGGAAATTACACATTTTAGGGATATGACCTGGTGTCTTGCAGTATCACAAGCTTACTACTGAATTTTAAGAGCCCTTCCTGCTAAAGCTTTGTGGATCCAACAAACCAAGTGCCCTTGCAGTATAGTAGCCATGATGCAATGGAGGTACCATTTCATTTTTGCAGTGTGCTTAGACGTATTTTATTGTCATGTTCACTGCAGAAGGTAAATACTATCTGCCTTGATGAAGATGCTTCTTTGGAGATGATATTTCAGATGCCTGAGGCTGACAGAAGGAAATGTGGCTGCTGTTCTCCTGCAACAGGCTTTCTCTTTCAGAGTCAACAAGCCTCCCGTGAATGAAGTAGAAATATCCAAAGATTTTGTTAAAACTTTTGCTGATGGGAGAAAGTATTATTTTAGCAGCACCCACAGGACCTGGCTGAGCTCAGGCTCTCTGCCCTGTGCCAGGTGCTCTTCAACCCAAACTGGTTTTGGAGAGGTAAATTCTCTGTGAGAAAGGCAGTACGCAACTTTCCATTTGGTCTTTAGCAGAGGAGTCGGTGGATCCGAAATTATCTGGAGAGGTTGGTGTTTGCCCTGTGTTTTGAGACTGCAGGGGTAAAGCCATCAAGGATGACTGGAGGGCACATCTTGGGTTGAGGCTTGGATGTTTAGGATGTTTACAGGCTGTGCTAAGTGTTGCAAAGCATTTGGAGCAAATTTGTGTTGCTCCTAATTTAGCAGTGAAGGGTTGGTAACTCCTGCGTGAAGAGCGAAGCTTTTCCCCTTCCCCACAACTGGCTGCAATACCAATGGGAGAAATCCAAAATGCTGGCGATGGCTGAATGCCACAAAAATGTCATGAATATTCATTGAGAGTTTTACATGAATTTGCCTGAATTCTAATCACACTCTTTGTATCCACTTTTCACTGATACTCAGTCCATCAGGTTTTACTGGCAGCAGCACGCAAGCATTGAAGCCAGGATGTCACTGGTATGAATATTTGTAGAAATTGGACTTTACATTGCCATGCAGGGAAAATAAAAAAGGCAGAAGAAAAAGAAAAAAAAATGCTATGGGAAATATTCAGGGCATTGTTTAATAACAGCTGGCAGGAAAATTTGGCTCTTGGAGTTGAAGTTGACTTCGTTATGGGCTTGGGTGCTGGGGTCCCAATTACAAAAAGGGCAATAGCCACCGAGACCAAGTAATACTTTGTTCAGTCTTTGCAAATCAGCATCGCTGTGCTGGTCATGGTGGGTTGTCTCTGTGTCTTAATTCCCCATATAAAACTTTCCTCTGGACATCCTAAGCACAACACTCTGAGCAACTTCTCACAATTAAAAACATCCAGGAACATTACATCTGTGCAAACATTAAATCAATTTTAAAGTTGCAAAGAATTATCTGTGTGCTCTTGAATCCCATCAAGTCCTCTCTGTTTTCTTCTGCGGTGACTGTGTGTGGTAGTCCAGGAAAATAAACTCCAGCCCATTAAAGTAGCCTTTGCTAAGAGTATCGGACCGATAAAGCCTACTTTATCATAATAAAGTCACGCTTACAGCCGATATAGATCTGAAGTCACTAATGCTGATGTGTTTGGAAGCAAGATGTTTGGTCTGTTTTATGGGTTTTATTGTTTTAAGATGATTGATGTTGCAAAAGGCTTTATCATGCTGTCAGCAATAAATGGAGAAAGGACACAACACGTCCAGAGTCATGGAGCTGGTAGCTCAGCCTGGGTCTTCTGACTTGCAGCTGTGCGCCTCCTCTGCTCGGCCACCCTGTCTTCTCCAAAGTACTGGACCATCGTCAAATGCTCCGCTGCGTCCCAGCTCCGCAGCCAGCCAAAAGCCCGCAGGAAGGAGGGGGATGTCTATCAGCAACTCTGGTGGGCTCTGCTTTAAGAGCTTCGAACCTTGTGGGATTTTCAAACGGAGTATTTTCAAACCCAGACAGTATCCCAGGCTCCACTTGGGGCTTCTGCAGACACGTTGTACCCGATTCGACTTAACATTTAGATTGGAGACAGACGGCGCAGTTTAATCCAGAAAAGATGGAGACAGAAGCCTTTTAAAAAAGGACTGTTTATGAAAGCTCCCTCTCCACTTTAATGTCAGGAGGGACGTTTTAACAAGAGGGAAGGTTGGGTATCTCTGCCTGCTCCTCCCTTCCCTTCCGTCATTCACAACAGGGAGCAAATCTCCCTCCCACAGGCACAGAAGGACCTGGTCCCTGGTGCCCCCGTTCCCCGGGAGCCTGGTTTAGCAGAGCCAGGCCCTGGCACGCAGACCCCCGTGTCCAGCCGGCAGTGAGGGGCTTCTCCTGCTTTCCTTGCTCCCTGCCTGCTTTTATAGGGCAGCATTTTTCTGCCACTTTTGGCTGCGAGACAAGCTTTGTCTGGACAAGCAGGAGGGAGTCTTTTTTGGCAGCTCCCTGTCTCCTCTCTTGTTTCCCCTGGTGTTTTGGCTCTTTCTCCCCTCTCTGTTTATTCCCTCAGGAGCCCAGACACTATCAGAGCTGTTGAGACTCCGGCGAGGGTACAGCAGTCGCAAACATGCAATCACATTTCATGTTGCAGAGAGAGAAAAAGAGCAGATGCGGGGTGCAGGGAGCTGCTCTGGGGACCGTGTTACTGGTACAGACACAGAGTCAGACCTATGTTGGCACCACCTGGCCCGCAACTCAGGTTGCTTTAGATGCCACCAGCAGTGGAGAGCACTGTGTCAACCACTTGCAAAGCCATCCAGGACAGGGCAGGTCAGTGGGATGAAGCTCAGCAACAAGTTGCAGTCACCTCCCTTGGAAAACCACAGGGATAGCGTGGGATCGGGTCTGCCCTGCAAGGGAGCATTTGTAACGTGCCTTTAATCCCTGTGTTGCCTCTGAATGCCTTTCCTTTTAGGTGTCCATATTTTGGATGCTCAAAGGAGACGATGGGATCTGGATGCTAACAGATTGGGCTCATTCAAGCAAGGGCTTTGAATCCTCATGAAGAATAACTAGAAACTGGAGGGAGAGAGATGTATTATTGCCTCTTCCCTGACATACCAGGAGATGGGGATGTTAATTGCTCCACTATTCACCCTCAGCTTTTGAGGCAGCTCTTTGGCTGACACAAGCCATCCCCAGGAGCAAGAGCTATTTGTTGGCTTACCCCAGCCCAGGATCTGCCTGTCCCACCTTCTTCTGGAGCTTTTGACACATTTGCTGATTATCCCTAAAACATTGCAGTGAAAGTCCTGAATTTCTCAAAAGGGTTTTGCCAGCAGTAAGTCTCCTGATGACCCTGATTGACTGTATCCACCTCTCCTCACACTTAGCAGGGACGTCCAGGGCCTGCAAGGGAAGGGGGATGCTGGGCCAAGTCCTGCCTTCGGAAACCTTCTTCTCCTACAAGCCTGGGATGAATAATGACAGCTAAAACCCTCTAAAAGGAACTTCTTTTGGCATTTGAAAGAGATTTTTATGAGCTCCTTTGTGGTGGTGAGAGACTGGATTCAAAGGTCTTTTCCAGTTCTTCATCCTCAAATCCAAAGATTGTAACTTAAGCATTGATTTTACCCAGGGAGCCTGGTGTCCTGTGTTAAAAAGAAGTCCAAGTTTGGTAACGACAATAGTCTTTTCTCACCTTAACATTTACTGTTTGGGGAATGGCACCGACGTGACTGTCTCTGATTTATCCCCACCCTGAGTGCCCATTGGCAGTGATGAGGCCAGCAGCCTCCACAGAGAGCGGTGAGGCTTTCGGTGACATCCCACCTCTCAGCAGGACAGATCCAAGCCCAAAGCCTCCCTACGAGGCATGCAGGAGCCTGCATCCAGCCCTGACAGCTCTGCCATCCATCAATGCATCACAGGGATGGCTTTGAACCTTAGTTTTATTTGCTGGACTTGCCAGCTTGCCTGGCACAGGGACGTCCACGGTCCTCCATGGGGAGCATTTGTTATGGGGCCGAGTTGACTCCGATGTCTGACCCCACATCTGGCAGGAGGAGTGATGGTGGTGGGGACCAGCTCCCCTTCCCGAGCGAGGCAGAAAACGCACAGAGCAGCTTTCAGCGTGGTCCAGCTCCTCGCGGGATGGCCAGTGGGGAGGTTTGTCTTCTCCACAAACCACCTACGAGCGTTTCCTATGCGCCGCATGGGTCTGGGCTTGAGTCTCCGTGCTTTGAAGAGCAGGACCACACAGAAAGTCCAGCCGTCCGGTGCGGGACGCTGCTAATTGTATGTGTCTGCTCGGGTGTCTGGCTACCGCTTGGCAGGAACCACCCGTGCACGCTGGGCAAGGTGGACTGCAACACCACAGCCCAGGCATCTGCGGGACATGGCAAGGGCAGGCGGGCTGTTTGCGGCAACTCATGCTGTAAATTGCTCTATAAATAGCCGAGGAATTACCTTTCTATTTCTTTCAGGAAGATGTGCTTAACTAAACAGAGATCAGTACCGAGGGATTGCTTTGTTTGTTGATACAGTTGGTTTCCATGCAGTACATGGGCTCTGCCAGGTTGGAAACCCTATCAATATTTTGGTGACATGGAGTTACTAAGCTACTGTCAAACCTTGCCGAGAAAGCAAGCAGATTACCTCCCTGAACGCAGCTCGCTTGCTTAACTCGCAGCTCGTCATTTTGAGCCCGTTTTCACATTTTATGGCAACGGTGTGCAATGTCCTTATCTATTCCTACTTAGCTTCAGAGACGGTTGAAATCAGGGAGCTCTTCCCTTCCTCCTGGAGATGCTGAGCCGATAACGCTCCTCCCTACAATGCCCATGGCGGGAGGTGGGACTAGGATGCCGGAGGAGCCTTTTCTTTAGGAAACCCGTCCCTGGCCCGACCCATCTCCCCATCCCGGCTGCGGTCGTCCCGCTGGGATGGCTTTGCACGAGGCAGGCAAGGCGGGCTTGGCCGAGGGTTGTGTTGTTTTGTTTGTTCTCCTCTCCGTGCTTTGACTCGGAGCCTTGGCAATCCCTGTGAAAATGCCTTGGGGTTAGAAAAGTTTGAAAATGTGTTTGTTTCAAATACTTGGCTGGGCTTTTTTTAGGCAAGGTTCCCAGCACAGGTGTGAACTTTTTTGGGTACTGGTTGTAGTGCAAACAGTGAAGGAAGCGCTCCCATATTCTGCCTGGATTTCATAACGCTTCAGCTCACTTTGGTTTTTTTTTGACTTGTGGCCCTTGGCAATGTTAGTTTTATTTCTTATTTATGCATTTATTACCTAAAAAACACTCTCCCTTCCCTGCCTCCCTCCCAGTCCTGAGCCATGTTGGGATGCAGATGGGGAGCGAGGAGAAGCCGTGGCCCCTTGGTGGCTTCGGCCCCGTGCGGTGACACTGTGCGGGGGTCCCTCCCTGGGGCTCTCTCACCCCAGAGCTATTTGGCCAGGTCAAGCCCTTGCGGGACTAGGGTGACTAATACAAGAGGGAAAGGGGGTTTTTTCAGCTCTGCTGAAAAGGTGATAATTCACTGAACTCCCAAGCTGGCGTTTTGCCTGAATCAACGCTGGGCATGCGGAGTGGATTTCTCTTCTAAAGACGGGGCAAAAGTGTACCTTGTTTACTTTACCTTTTTTTCCCTCTCCCTAGTTTGATGGAGCAATTGAAGGGCTTGTTGAAATAGGACTTTAAAAGTCAGACAAGCATTTTCTTGACATGCAAGGGGTCTGTGGCATTCCTGTCAAAACACAGCTCAAGTGAAGGGACGTGGCGCTCGGAGTTAATTTCATGTTTCTTTAGAAAATAATAGTGTATTAAAAAAAAAAAAAACAATACGAGTTTTGGCAGCAGAGCAAATGGACATAAACAAGCAGAAAATGAGAAGGTTTGCAATCCTTAAAGGATCAAGTCTGCTGGGGTTGCTACAGGCAAGGAGAGCCAAGAGGGTGGGAGGGTCTCAGGGGAGTTTGTGATGCTTTTGAGAAAAGGCCTGTGTGCCACACAGAAGTTTTTGCTGGTTCAGTGGGAGCGTTCCCCCACCTTAAGGCTGGCATTAGGTCTGAGGGCTCCCCTGGTGACGGGCTTGGTTACACAAGATTTTAATTTTTGCCACAGAAATTAATGAGGTTAAAGCAAAGCAGCAAAGCCAATCAAGCTACCTCAAAGAATGCCCTTCTACTGTTTTTAAAAGTGAGAGGATAAAATCCAAAAGCTCCGTATTAACTCGAAATGCCAATATGTATTTCTCCCTGTCTTTGTACTGATGAGGTCTAAGTCAAGAGCCTGGCTCTGCTCCTCTGGGCAGGACTGTCCCTTTAAAGTGTTGTATGAAAAAGGTCATTTTCTTGGCAGAATTTTGATCATCCTTTGTCCTGATTCATTTAGTCCAATCTGAAATACTGGGAAAAAAACCCCAGGCCCTCAAAGAATGCAAAACATTCCCATGTCCACCAAGCCCCACATCTCTAGGTGTTGGATTTGTCTGCTTCGTTTGCTTTTCAAAAGAGACCTGGTTTTCTAAGGCACTGCCCAAAGACACCAGTAGATATTTTGATTTGACAAGAAAAAAATTTCAAATTCTAATAAAATAAGTGAGAGTGAGCATCTGGGGATGTTGTAACCCTTGGTGTGTTGCGGGTTCTGCTGCAATGGGAAAAGAAGATTAAATCAGCAATAATGCCAGCCTTTGCCCTGCAGCCCTCCCACCCCAGAACTCCTCCTAACCACTCCGGGACTTGAGGGTCTCGCTGCTTTCCACTGTGTGGGGCGGGAGGGTGGGGAGGCACCCGCTAATCTGCTGGAAAGGAGATTTCCTGGAAAATCTCTAATGCAATCACCGCGCCAGTACAATGCGAGGCGGGGACCGTGATGGGAACAATGCCCGTCACTGAAATAGTCAAGGGGAGAAATGCAATATCGCAGCAGGTGTGGCGTCCCCCTTTGGCCTCACCCAGGCACAGAGCATCTGATGAGAAGAAGGTACATGGCCAGGGTTAGGCTCAACATGCTACAGCCTCCTTTAGATCCTCAAAGGTGGATCATGCTTTACTTTCTGCAGGGTCTGTCAGTGCCTTCCAGTATCTCACTTTGATCCAGCCCCAAGGTTGCTGGGAGTGTTAGCCCATTACACAGATTTAAGAAACTGAGGCAGCACCAGGAAAATGGCTCAGGTGGGAAAAGCCAGCCCCCAATGTGCACCCCCGCAGCTCGCTGCCTTCTGCTGGTCTTTAGGGTTAAGCTATAGGATTCTTTCCTTCTAAAAATATTTTGAGCTTTTATTAAAGGCTTCTTTCAAAGAGAACCAATTATAGCGTTTGCATCATTTCCTTGCTCAAGCGTGACCCAGAAGTTGTATGTACTCACATTTGCTATCTGTACTTCATTTCAACTTCAATAATAATTCCTGCTTTTAATTTGATGCTGATTGATCATGAAACTGCGTGTAAGCCATATGGCACCATGTTTACAGTTTTACACCATTCCCATTTTCCAGCAGTCATATCGAACGATTTACGTAGATCCAGACATGCTTAAGGGACAGCCAAAGAGTGGCATTTGTTTTGATTATCTTATTAATGCTTGATTCAATCACGAGAAATCACAGCGAATGCGTAGCAGACCAAATGTGTACAAACAAGACCGCCCAAACTCACATGAGAGCCACCAGGCGGGCCGGGAGGAGGAGCGTTTGGTAGGATTTTACACATCTGTTTTCCAAAAATCCACATGTTATCTTTGTCAACAAGGCCTGAGAAACTCTTACTTGAAGGCAAAAGTCTTAGTTTGTTTTGACTTGCCATTTTCTGGGTTTTCCTGAACGTAGTGGGCACAGCTGGTGAGAGCGATGGGTTGTGCCGGTTGGTGCCTCGGTGGGCTGGGGTCCACCTTGGGGGCATGGGATGAGTGTGGGGATGGGGTGAGCATGGAGGAGTCCCCAGTGTCCGCCTCACCAACCTTCAGCCAGCTGCAGCTCAGAGGCTTCCTGCCCCACAGCCTGTGGCATCATGTCAGACCGAGATGCCGGGTGTCACCTGGGCTCTGGCTGTGAGCAGGTACATGTGTAGCATCCCCCAAGCGTGGGGACGCCGAGCAGGGTTATCCTGGGAGCTGCCACATGGACCAGGCTGCAATTCCTGCTCAGCGCAGAGCAGCGCTGCCAGCTGCCCATCGCCCGAGCTGTAATCGTAACACGTGGTTTTGCAATGCTTTATCCAGTCTCGAAAATGGGAGGATGTGTTTTGGCCAGCTGCGCTCAAAATCAGGAATTCCAAGTTTCCTCAAAATCTGACAAAGGAGAGAGTCATTTCCCGCTGAACAGATGGAAACGACTACTCCCATAGCTGTGGGCTGGGTGTGCAACCGGCCACTTCTAAAATAAAGCTTCTCCTTTTTCCTCCCCGTGTGCCTGTGAATGTACAAGCCACAGGTGCTTAATATGCATGGCCTGGATTATTCGAGTTTGAAACATAAAATAAAACGGCAAAGAGGCAGACAAATCATGACAAATAACAATATTCATTGTAATCTCATTCCTGGCAGTGTCTGGAGCCTTTTATGATAGCCAGGCATCTGAGAAAACCAATTCATATTTAAAAGATTAATTTCTCAAAGGTAAACTGCACATTCAAAATGAAAACCAGGTTAAGGGGAGAAATCTGGGCTGGATGCCTAGCTCAGACTGGGGTCGAGACATATGAATATGGTTTCAGCCTGAGGTTTGCAAAGATGTTTTAGGGATATAGTGCTCAGTTCCTATTAATTTCAAAAGCTGTTGATCACTCACATCCCACATGTGGCATTTTCCTTTTGGATAAATGCTGCTTGAGTTAGCTAATTATGCAAAGGTCATTTTCTTTCATAAAGAGCTCCAGGTAGGTAAAAAGGAGAATATATTGCATTCTAATAACTGAAATACCAGTTGTTTACTTCATTTAATATTCAGTTTAAAATCTACTAAAGTTTAAAGAAAAAAACAAACCCTATCAGTTTCATGGAATCATAGGATGGTTTGGGTTGGAAGGGACCTTTAAAGGCCATCTAGTCCAACCCCCCTGCAATGAGCAGGGACATCTTCAACTAGGTCAAGCTGCTCAGAGCCCCGTCCAACCTGACCCAGAATGTGTAACTGGGGAGGGATATTCAGCAGTGGTCCCAACTTAAATGCTGTTTTTCAGCTGTGTGAGACTTTACAGCTTACGAAATTATCCAGGAAAGTGCAGTGAAGGGATAGAGTGAGAAGTCAGGGCTCAATGGCCTTCACGTAGAATCATGGAATCATTTTGGTTGGAAGAGACTTCTAAGATTTTTACTTTTCCCAGTAAAAAAACATACCTCTGTTCCAAGGACAATGATTCATTCAATAGTGAATTTGCACTTGCTGGCACAAAGCGGGAGCAAACAACTACATGCGACTATCGCTAGTAAAAGTGTACCAGTCTGCTGCAAATATTCAAAGTGTCTTCTGCCACACTGGGAAATAACTAGTTACTAATTGTTTTGTCCTGATTTTCTCCCTGACGCTGAATTTTTGTCTGATCGCAGACACAAAATGGAACATATATATATTAAACATTTCACATTGTTGTGTGCACTGTTGCCTTCTAAAGCCTCACAGAGAGAAAGCGACCGCAAAATGTCAGCTTCCCCAGAAGTGGCTTTGCAGTTGCACTTTACCCAGGGCAACTTCCAGTTGTGCAGCAGTGGGAAAGATTTGACCTGCAGCACACAATGAGTTATAGTCTTTCTAGCAGACTTTTAAAATGAAGAAAACTCCGGAAACAGTAAGACCTTCTGAGCTGAATGACCATGATGCCCAGAGAGGGCGATGCTACGAGTTGAGCATACGGACCTCAACTGACCATTAGGATGTATCTGCAACAAGGAAATGCTCTTGCAATAAAACACATGTACATGCTGCTGCCAATGGCCTGTTCTCCTCATTGGTCATCTGTCACCACAAGAAGGTTTTGCCGAAGGTAGCAATTTTCTGCAACTCCTTCCTTGGTGCACGGGTAATTAATTGCACCGCCAGGAGTGACTGTGCTCCCGCGGCGCAGCATGGCCAGGAGACCTCTCCCTCCCTGCCCCCTGCTATTTTTCCTTTAAGACAAAGCAAAAGCCCAAGCAGGGAATTCAGAGAATGTTTTTTCTTCCAACTAAGGAAATCTCAGGGGCTTCTTCTAAAACACTGGCGAGTGCCCTGGGCCTGGCTGCAATGTGCAGCATTTCGCAGCCCCGTCACTGGAAAATGTGCCACAAGCTCTCAGGCAGCAGCTGGGGAGCAGCTGGGCGCAGGGTCAGGAGCGAGAGGCAGAGCTGAAGCGAAAAGCAAAGGAGGGTTTTTATATAGGCGGGGATTTTTTTTGCTGGATGAAGAGAGAAGGTAAATTTTATGCTTGCGTCTCCCTTTTCCTGCAAGGGTGCTCATGGGCGGAGGTGTCGCTCCTCCGCTCCGTATCCCTGAACAAAACGGGTTTGGGCAGATAGATGGCCATGCAGTCGGTGTTGCAATGAGGCAAGGTATCGCTTTGCCTGGCTTGGCGTGGGATGGAGGACAGGTCTTGGCACTGGGCTGCTGGGCTGATGCTCTGCCCCGTCCCCTTGTCACTCACAGTGGTCACTGGAGGGAAGCCCAATATCTTCTGCCGGATTTTATCCAAACCCTGCCTGCCTTTTTCACTCACGCGCAGCTCCGAGATGGGTGTTAGCTTGGTTTTCACGTACAGTGATCAGGAACGGGTGTGGGGTCTCCTGGCTGTCACCACATCCACGGGTTTCTCCCTGGGTGGCCCCGCGGCTCCTGCTCCAGCTCCGTTCCTGGGGCAGACTGAGCCGCCCTGGGAGAGCAGCAGCTAAAACGGTCTGGGGGCTGGTTCAGAACCTCTGACCCTGTCTGTTTAATTAATTTATGGAAAAATAAATTTCTCCTCTTTCTGTAAGAAAATCCAGTATTTCTAAATGAAATTTGGACTGATTTTATGAGTGCTGAAGCTGTAGTCCCCCAACATAAAGGGAGTGGATCTTAGTGCAGTGTAAATCAGCTGCAATTTATTTGACTTAAGCCACATGAAAACCAGCAGAGTTTAGCTTCTATATAGATTTTTTTGCCATATTAGAGAAGTACAGAAATAGATTTTAATTATTTTTAAAGGAGAAATGGTTAAAATCAGAATTGATTGAAGTATTTGCTTTCTGGTAGGAGCAAGGAGCCTTTTGAGGTCTCTTCGGCGATCTTCAAAAACACCTAAAAGTTGCATGATCGAAGCTTTGTTTTCAATTATTCATTTGTTTTCAATATCTGAAGGTCATACAACAGGCTGGGATGGGGAATGCAGCTGTCATTAAAAATTTACTTACTTTTTGTACTCCAATTAAACTTACAGATAATAGCAGATAAAAACAACCATGCAATTGCTTTCCTGATGAAGGCACTGATTTATTGATACTGAACTTGGCTTCAGTGTACTTACACCAGGGATGAGTTTGTCTGCAAAGGTTTGCTTCCATTTTAGGAAGAAAAAAATTGACAGCTGTAAAAACAGCAGGATGTGATACTGTCCTTGATGAGGATTTTTCTTGGCAGCATGGTATACACAGCTTGCAAGACCGTGACATGCCCCATTCCCTCCGAAGACACGGTCATCTAATCCTAGTATGTTAAATTAGGGATTAAGTCCCCTCCATACCCTCTGCAGTCAATGGAAAAGGGAGGAAAGCTGGATCTGTGATGGGGATGGGGATGGAGGAGCTGCCTTCAGAGTCCAAGCACCAGGCCTCTCCTGCATTTCACAGCATCTGTGAATTTTGCTACATTAAAAGCAAGATCTTTCCCTGAGAAATCACCTCCCATCCAGTTTGCTAGAACTGCAGGGTGGTGCGTCAACAGTTCATCTGGGTATCAGTAGGAATAAAGTTACCGAAATAGTAAGTGCTTTTGGAAATCCAGCCTTGTAACTTCGGCATTTGAACAATACCTCCTTTTACAGAAGGAAGAGGAGATGCTGCAGTGAATCGATATATCCTGCACGTATCTTGGACATAGCGACTTATGGGCCAATAGTAGCTAGAACAACTCCAGAAGTAATTGGAATATGCAGCAATAATGCAACCTTTTTTTATTTGTGATCTAAAAAAGTAATGTGACCGAGACTCATACGCTGGCTTCTGCTGTCTGAGTCAGGGCTAGATTTACAAAGTATGTACTCAGCTACAGCCATCCCCTATATTCTTCGACAGAGAAAATTGTGTAGCTACACCAAAGCAAAATTTCTAACAATAGCTCATCCCTAATCACTGGTGATTAAACCTGAATTATACTCAGTGTATTTGCAAGGGTCTGTGGACATATTAAAACTGTTTCCAATGTGGACAAATAGAAAAAAAAAACAAAACCAAACCAAAACCAAAAAAAAAACCACTAAAGATTGCATTTGGAAGCTACAGTAAAAGAAGAAGTCATGTTTTATGAGGAAGGATCAAGCGGAGAGAGCTGTGTATAGAAATGAAAGAAGGAATTCACTTTTATATTGATGTCTCAAGGGTCAGGATTTCTTAGAAAAACCCAGCAATTTTAAACAGAAATGGATCAGACCAAAGATAGTTGTACTCTTATCCCTAAGGCTCTCTTCTTCTATGTGGTTCTCCATCTCTCGTTGTGTTTTTGTTTGTTTTGTCCCTCTCAAAACTGCATTTAAGCTTATTAGTAATATTAGGGATTGATCTTGAGCACTGGATCAAAGGGATCGTTTTACCGTGAGATTTCTTGCTAGTGAGCTTAACTTCTGCATCGCAGTTACCCCCCCTGCAGCCTCTGCTCTGAGAGGGAATTCATCACCTGTGTGGGGTTAAAATTTCAGAAATACTTGATAATTTGGTAAGTGAGTCACTACACACGTGGCGTCTATGTTGGTTAAGAATGCAAGAACTGATGCAAAATCTGCTTAGGAACAGTCACAGAACATACTTAATTTTTACCCTTTATTTTTGCTATGAAGAGAACTGTCTTGAATTTCCTACAGGCTTTGATGGGAAGTTTAGAAAAACCGTTAACAGTAAAGATAAGCGTATGCCATTACATGTTTGTATTTTGAGAGCAGGTTTGCTGAAACTATAGGCAAAATATCCTGTGCAACATGTTCCTATTGGAGGCCTGACGACAGGCAGATTACGGTAGGAACTATGCAGATAACAAGGTCCCATGAGCTCGGTGGGTTGTGCCGTTCTTACTGGACTACACTTTCATCCCCTTTTTTAATGCTACTCCGATGTGCTCTTCAGAAGCTTTGAATTTCATGAAACATCAAAGAAGTTATCTTCATGGTGCTTTCAGAAAGACTGATGGTACAGGCTTGCTGTCATCACATTGTCATCTTGTCCAAAGTGGCTGAATTGCAATAAATTAAAGCTCTGGTTTGACCGAGGAAAGGCTTGTATGTACGCTTCTAAGGACAAACTCCTGCTATAAGCCTATAAAATGACTAAGATGGATGAGGAGGGCTTAGGTTTGAACCAATCTTTAGGTCCTCCTCATGCCTTTAAGTCTGACTGATACGGCTACATGCAATGAGTAAGAACGTTGCGTCTAAATTACGAAAACAGCTGCAGCAGAGGATGGCTCTTAAATCTTCTCTGGATGTCTGTGTGTACGTGTGCGTGGATCAGTCAGCCCTGTCTTCCTGCTCAGCATCCAGCTGGTCATCCTTCTAGGCGAAGCCTAATGAACTGTTTTCAACGAATTTGAGTGGAATTTGATGAGTAGTTTCAGCCGAGGTATTGTATGAGGTGAATTTTGTAAGGATTTAAAGTGCCTGTTAATAAGCTTTTAAGCAAGAAGTTTCACTTTGTTGTTTGCTATTTTTCAACCGTGTGTGAAGCACTGAGTGGAGTAATGGGACATGTTGGCTCTTCATTTTAATATATTTCATATATACCAATACCCAAGCTAAATATGCTTATCCCAAATTGTCATTGAAACATTTAAACACTCACCAGGGTGTTATTACAGCCATGGTGAAAACCTTAAACTGGCAAGAATACGGGTTTAAAGAACACAAGCACTGAACAAAGAAGAGATCCAAACTACAGCTGAGATGAAGTCTTGGAGGACCTGGTTTTGGGATTGCTCCTTACCAGGACACTTGAATGTCCTCCTTGAGTTGAATGATGTCCGGGGAAGAAGAACGCTGGGATTGCCTTTTCATTTTAATGGGAGGTTTTGTGTACCCAGCCCTTTTTCTGTGTATCGCTTCCTTGCAAGTATAATCCACCCAGCCCACTGAACTAAGGGCCCTGTGTCAGAGAGTTGCAGCTGAGAGAAGACTAATGCAGCATCCTTAAGCTTAATGCAATATTTGCCTGGGAAGGAGAGAAAATGCTCAACTTGGTTACTAATATAGACATAAGCAAAAGAAGTTTAAGGATTCTCTCGGTTGCAGTTAGAATTTTTCTATGAGTTTTCTGAAATTAAAATAACTTCTGGACTGTATTATTTCTTTTCTTTCTGCTGATATGCATTGTAATACAGGGAATATTTTTGGTACATTTTGCCATATAGACAAGAGGTTAAGAACATCATTCTCTCTTTGTTCTTGGTTATTCACAGAAACAGCCTGAGATCTATACACTTACCAGTTTAGATAAAAAGAAGAGCAGTTTTGGTTTTCCTTCACTCGGTTTTAGTGAGGTGAAAAGTTAAAAATTGCCTCTAAGGAAAGGACAATTACAGAAGAGGGCAGCCTCGAAGCATAAGTGCTAGAAGCTAATTGAATGGATACAATTACATTTAAAAAACCCACCTTTATCTTATTGCAATGTTAACATTAGTGTAATTTTTCCCCTTTCTGGGAGGCAATGTCACACTAAACTGATATAGGTAAGATTAGATAAAAGTTACTCTTATATGTGTACCGCCTTAGTGGCTCGCGTGTGTACATTTTTAATGATTGAGTTCTCCTTCCTATTAGAAAATATCCTTTTAGACTTTAGCTAATGTAGAAGGACGCAGCAAAAAGTATCCTAGGTTTGGGAAATTTGAAAAATTGGAATTGATCAGAATGAGCAGATCTAAATGGGTAATGTGACTGGTGTGAAGGAAAAACCTTTCCCATAGAAAAATGGAAGAAAGTTCTGCTGGAAAAAAAATTCAGGCACACATCTTGTTTTCAAATTGTGAACTGTAATTTTTGTAGAATTTCTGGGTGGTATCAGATTTAAATTTTTGGGGCTTTGATATTTCAGGTATGTCTGACGTTGCTCACAGAAGAAGCCTCCCTGAGCTCAGTGGCAGCAGATCTTCTGCAGAGGGGATCCTTTCCTGGTGGTCATGCACAGGAGCACCATCCAAACCCAAAGGAACCAAATCCATCCCAGTCCATACACGCAGGATAGCACTAGGAGGTGATCATTATTAAAACAAGCAGCAAAATTTCTTCTCCCAGTCCTTCCCCACCTATTCCCTGCCCATGCATTCAAAATAACTCTGTTCTCATGTGAAAGAGAACAGGAATCTGGGCAGCTGATACCGAGTTTCAAAGTCTTTTTTTGCTGCTATTGTGGTTGTCTAGTTACTGTTTCAACAGGAAGGTGTTTAATCAATGCAAGGCAAAAGGCAGAGAAATGAGCTGGTGATTTCCAGAAGGAGAAAATGTCGGGCTGATTAGAATGTTTCTTTCTCAGGATGGAGTAGACAATACAAAGCATGTGATAACACGCTCAAGATATGCCTCAGATCCCCACCAGCAGCCCTGTGAATGAATGGCACATTTCCTATCATGGCTTTCGCAGTCCGAGGCTGATAAGAAACGTCTAGTGCAGCAGAGCGTGTTTGTGCGAGATCCTTGAATACACCTTTGGAAAACCTCGATCTTCTCTCAGGCAACAAAAATATAAGAAATTCAATGAGGAAGCAGTTCCCTCTGAATTTTTAGCTTGTAAATTTGGTGGTTTACATAATTTTATTTTTCATATTAGATAATTATATTATCTGGTTCATATGATGGCAGGAGGACAGGAAGAAAGAGCATCTTTCCTCTAAGTTTTGATCTGGAGAAGTGAAATGTTTGCTCTCCAAGTGGGTACAATGTTTTTTTTATGCTTTAAAATTTGATTGACACTGGCAAAAGGGACATATTATGCACATAGCACATGTAGCCCTTGATGTGTGAGCTGAAGTCGTTAATCTCACCCATTTCCTATACTCAGCACTGTGTGCCAAGACGTTCAGAAATAGCTAGGGATTTGGGATGCCTTAGCTATTGGGTGTCCAGCTAAAGAAACTTCTAAAGGTCTTGGTTTTCAGAAAGCTTTGAATAACCGTCCTCTGAAAATTGGGCTCGTATAATGTCTGTTGGCAAAGTGATTGGACTCAGTCCTTGGAGGTCTTCATGAAGTAGATGTTTTCACAGTTGCAGGTTGGGCTTGGAGCATGGCTGTCATCCTAAAATGGTCTTTCAGAGTCATGCTGCCGCGAAGGCAGCAGGGTTGGACTGCAACTGTTACCTGCTCTGCTGTGCTGCTTTAGTTTTCCTCGGACTTCTACTTGGCTGGCATGAGCAAAGGGCAGATTTTCTCTTTGGGATAAAATTTGTGATCTATAAACACAAAACAAGGGAAAAAGAAGTACCTTCTTGAGGTATCCCAATATTATGTTCAGTAGGATTCAAAACAGGTATGCTGAAGCTTAAATTTGCAAACAGCAAGTTTAATAGAAATGTCAAATTCATCGTGCTCTAACTGGTGTTCACCAACACCAGTTCCATTCCATTCCATTCCATTCCATTCCATTCCATTCCATTCCATTCCATTCCTATCCTATCCTATGGCTGTCCTCATCTCTACAGCCTCAGAGCAGCTTCTAGAGGTGCTGGTTGGACACGTATTATAGACGAACTCTAAGGTCAAAACACCAGAGAATAAACAATATGTGGAACAGAACCAGCATGTACCAGCTTGTCTTAGTGGTACAAAGCTGAATAATACCTGGGTAAACATGACAAAAGTAGCTATTGACAAATCGGCGACTCAAGAACCCAGTGACCTCTGAAATGCTGGAGTCCTGCCAAAGTCCAGCAATGGCAAAGAATATGATGAACCACGTATGTTTGAGAGTGAAGACGTGGGGAAAGATATAAATTACATCCCAGATGTTGCAATGTCCTACAGCTAACACCTCTATTATCTACAGTGGTGTGTACATAGCATACAATTACACACACTTAATCTGAGGAATAAATATGTCAAGGGAAAACCAGTTTTCATCCCTCTGCTTCCAAAGCTTCTTTCATTCTTTTAAAAATAACGTAATCCAAAATAATAAAATCTGCTCTTCAGGATGTCTGCAGCCAGTTTGGCAGGTTCAAAAGGTAATCCTTCACACCTTTTGGCTTTAAATAAATCACTTTTTGTGTAGAGAAGAAATGCAGCCTAGACTCTTTTTGTTCCTTTGAGGAACCAACCCTATGCAATACCTCCCAGCTATGTAAATGCTATGGTCATCATGCAAACACATTTCTCGGTTGGGCAGGTGTCTAACATATTTTCTTCAGTGTCGGGGACTGCAGGAATAGGGTTTGTCCATTCTGCGTGATTTGAAATAGCCAGTCTATTAATCCTTTGTAAACTCTTTGTACAGGCAGAGAAAGGATGCTTGTCCATGCAAATACGCACTGTTGGTTTTGCTTACAGAGGTATGCACTTCGCCTTAAGGATCTCATGTAACATGGAGGCCTTGAATTTTTCCTTTCCATATTCTGTTTCCAGACTTTCCACTGCCCTCCTCTCCCTGAAAGCTGTCTCACAGGTAGGGTTACTCATGAAAGTTAGCGGTGCTCGTTACCTCCCGTCTTCCCAGGGCACACACAGGCTGGTGACGCACGGCTGGTAGCAATTGCTCCCGTGAATATTGAACGCCTGCAACACGAGACGGGTCCTGAGCCCCGCTGGAGAGCCTGCAGTGCTCTCCTCCCGGCGGCCGTGGATGGCGGGAGCAATGTGAAATGTTAGAAGATGCAGAGGTCTTGCATGCATTTCTCAGGGAATAATACCTGTTGGGTTTGGTTTTTTTTTTTAGATCTCCATTCTTGTGAAAATTCTTCAGTGAAAAAAAAGCAAGATGCTTCTGTACAGCAGAAGCATTCAGAACAGCAAATTTTTGGTCCTGGGAAGATGCATGGCATGATAATGACAATAGTGGTTATGAATAAGGTTCTTGGTAGGGAGAACTATGGAAACAGGAGGAGGCTGTGCCTTGGTCCAGCTGAGGTTTCTGAACGATGATTTCATGACCCCACCCTGTGCCAAGATCAGCCGAAAGAACAAGTCATGCTTATGCTTTATGTAGACCATATGCCACTGATTTTTTTTCTCTGAAACACAGCCAAAATCTTTTGCTGGTTAGATGGAGGTGTGTGGATAACACATATTACCAATACTGATATCTCATGTTCAAGGGTAAAAAATAGAAACCTTTTAAAGCAACTTCTCTAAAGATTTATTAAACACTTGCTGTTACTCTCTGCTTGATCTTTGGCTCAGGCCCGCACTGAATACCCATTAATTCTGCTTTCAAACACAATATTAGATATTTAAAAAAAACCTTAGTCCTCCACCAAATGAAAAAATTTTCTGCTCTTGTGCGAACACGTGGCTGCTTCTTTCCATGTCCTCACTTCTGGCCAGCCGCGGCTCACTTTCTCTGCTGAAGTGGTGTGGAAGAGCAGCTCTTCAGTGACAGGTTTTGAAGCGACGGTTTGCAAGCCCCCCCGCTAAAAGCTCGTCTTCCTCCCACCGCCGTGCGTGTCCCGTGGAGCCCAGCGTCCTGCTTCATGGCTTGGCGGTGGCTGCTAATCTCATCTTCTCGCCCGCCTGGGGGGCTAAACCATTTGACCTGTGACCTTCAGCTGATTTGAAACCTCCATCAATCCTTCTGAAAAGTTTTACTAGAATCAGGGCTTCCAAATGACCCTTTGCACAGTTCCTAAAAGGAAAAGAAAAAAAACAACCCACTCAAAAAAACCCACCCCAGCCCTGTGCTGTTTTCTGTTGTTTTAGCAGAAACCAAACATAACTCATAAAAACACGGGCAAGAAAAATACAGCACGCCGGTTGCCAGAAAAACAAATTGTAACAGAACATAGAGGGGCCTCTCGCAGGGAGGAGGCAGGGAAGAAACACCTGTGATTTCCATTGAAAATCCCCTGATATCTACATTCCGCCCCGTTCTGCTCCAATGAAAGCTCTGGTGTGCTCTATCTCTGACCCCGGGGCAAGGTCTCGATGCGAAGAGGTCCCTCCTTGTTGGGCCGCTTGGACGCAGCCCCGAGCTTCGGACCAGTGAATCACAGCGCGCAGCTGAGGAGCACAGAGCGTGCCTGCCAATTGTCCTCGTGTCATTGCTATGGTTATCTTAAAGTGCTCTGCAGATGTTTGCCTGCCTAAAAAACAAAAGAAAAAGAAAAAAAAGGCAAAGAGAGAAGATAAAAACAAAGCCTTAAATTTCCCCACTCCCCGACTGTTATGCGGCAACTGCTAAAAACTTGGGTCGGAGGCAGAGCTGTTGTCGCTGATGGGGTTTTGGACTGTGACAGTCCCTGGAGGCTCTGGTGGAGAGAAGATGCCCAGATGGCCCTGCCGTGGCCGCAGGGACATGCCGAGCACATCCAGTGACAAGTGAGCAGGGAGTAGGGGGGGTGCCCAGGACACATGCACAGCGCTTGGCTTCTGCTTCGGCCCTTTCCAGAGCGGAGGGACATTCACAGGAGCTGTGTCCAGCCCTGCGATATCCCCTCCACACTAGCCAATAAATGTTTTTGCATGTAATTTTCATAAAACTCTTTTATTACCATGTGAACTTTGGGCATCAAAATCAGTTAGGCACAGGCGACTGAAATAATAGGTACCTCTGCACCACATTGTGGGCACAAATCTCTCTCTCAAAAATCAAGCTTTGGGATTATGAAGTGTAACCAGAACAGCTCCTCAATGGATAAATAGCTAATGCAGCTGCACCGCTTCCAGGACCCCTTGTTGTGCAGTGTAGATGTGCCCGTTGGGGTAATCACAGCACCAAGCTTTAGCACACAACTCAAATATCCAGTTTTCAGCATTGAGTCACGTAATCCCACCTTGAGGTGCCTTTGCAAACACCGTCTCTTAGTTGCCTGGTGATGTCTCACGTTCGTGACTACCCTTCCCCAAATGCTCCTTGACCAAAATGTACAGGGGCAATGGGACTTGGAGAAGAGATCTGAGACTTAGCATGGACCTGAACGTGGTGTTTAAACATCTGTTGTGGTTGGTTTACAACTTTTTCAGACTTGGTGTTTATAGGAGGCAGGAAGATAAACGATGGGAGAGATAAGCGCTGTGGATGTAATCTGGATGAACGGGTGGACATATCCAACAGGCCTTTAAGGAACTGCTTCATGTTACAAATGCTGCAGCACTTGCAAGAGTATGTCCAAATGCCATGCAGGGATGTTACAAGAGTGTCCAGCTCTTCTAGAATCAACAGGAGATTTTTTCTATCAATTTTTGTGAGCCCTGAATCACATTAGAAACGAGCGTGCGTGTCCTCAGCAGCAGCACCAGCACACCGGGCTTGGGGGTGTTACCAACAGCACATGTCCCTAAACTACACAGAAAGAAAAACAGCCTGGGGAGAAAGCTCCCTCTGTTATTTCACGGGTGGTAGGTTCAAGCGCACAGTGTTTTCAAGAACACTTTGTGAGGCTGGGGTGGCTAAATGTAGTTTCAAAATAATACAATTTCCTTTGCAAAATGGGGTGAAAAATCCTTATTAGGAAAGCAGAGCCCAACTCAGAGTTGAATAGAAAATAGTCTTGCTATAAAAAGCATCATTGCCTCCGTCTGGAACGTAAGCCCATGCACATAAAGAGCTCAATTCAGCAATACACGCAATGCTTTGCTGACCTGGGGTCTCCAAATTGTTTGCCTTGCTGTAGGACAGGAAGAGAAGCACCGCTTGAAACTATTTGACAACCCCTTTCTTTGGAGCTGCCTGATTTACCTTCCGAAGGGCAAAAGAGGGAGCTCATGCTACAACAAGATGACAAACCGTGCAACAGATAAGACTTTCTTCTTGGACAAGAAAGATCCCAAGACCTCTGGCACCTGACACTTCTCTGGTCTGGGCAGAGCTACCTGAGCATCTCCACAGATAAGGGGCGTTTCCATTGAAACAAATTTCTTTCAACAACCAAAGGCTGTGTGAAAAATTGCCAATTTTATTAGAAGTTCTTAATTTGCGGTAGTCTTTGAAGTTTATCAACTCATTAAAGATGCTCACTAGTGTTTCTGTTTCCTCCTTTCCTTCTCTTATCCTTCTCCCCCTACATGAAAAACAACAACAAACATCAACCCAGCAGATGGAAAGAAATTGGCTTCAGGCAAGAGGAGAAATCGGGAAACATTTTGGAAAGTACTTCAGTAAACCTTGGCTAAAACACTGAGGAAGTGGGTTTCTTAGCATCTCAGAGTGGAGGAAGTCTCTCTGATACACTCTATTAAATGACTTCCCATGTTTTGCACTTGCCGTATCTTTCCCCCGTTTTAATTGGAGCTCTGACTTTGAAAATGCTCCTCGGGCTTGGCTTTGCAAACAGGTCTCAGGCATGTGTTGAGCTGGTCTTTTGCTCCCGATGTTTGAATGCCCCGTGTGCCACGCTCCCTCCCAGGCATCACTCAGCCTCAGCTGCGGCACAGGCATGTGCTGGGGCACCTCTCCTGGGTGGCATTGCAACCCCGGGCACTTCTCTTATTTCCAAATCCTCTTCTGATTTCTTTTTGGGGTTTTTCTCAGTGCTACAGGGTGTGACATCCTCAAGTCCAAGACAGACCAGATTAAAAATCACCCTGTCCAAATTTAAAAAGAGGAAAAAAATGGCACCAAAAGATGCATGCCCTGGTAATAACTTTGGGTAAATTATATTTATAAGAGAGCTGGCTCTGTGGTCAGTGCAATACTTGCGCTGCCTCGGAGTCGGCCAGCACAACCTGTCTCTGAAGCTTGCAGAGGTTTGGTGCGGCCAGAGCTCCCCAGCTTGTGCTTCTGCATTCCAGCTAATGTTACCACCAGCTAGTCATTTCGGTATGGTTCTCCACCTGAGGAGATCACTGTCCTAAGAGGGATAAAGGGTTCCTTTCTTCTGAGTAGCATCTGAAATCACAGCCTGGGCTTTGGTAACAGGATACTGGTGGCTTCAGTTCTTCCGATAAGGGGGAATGCTTCTTTTCCTCGTTGTTGTTAATCCTGGGAGTGGAGATCAGTTGCAGTGCAGGTGTCTGATTTTCATTAAAATTGCAAATTGGACTGGATGCTTGATCAGATAACAAAGACATCATTGAAACCATGTGTCTTCCTTCAGCAGCAGAACAGGGGACAAGACAAAGAATTTCCCAGTGTGTGTCCACTTGTGCATATTTACTACAGAGAGCGAGTCTTAATACTTTGGTCATGGGTGAATAAATAGCTTCTAAGAAATGCCAACCCTATCAAACTTGCTGCAGCTTTGGAACAGCTTTTGAGTTGAATAGAAGAAATACAGTATTAGCCCTTTGGGGAAAATACAGGCTGTTCTCAAAGGAAATCAATTAACTGTAGCATCTCTTTGGTCCCAATTCGGCAGATCTTCCCTTTTTATCAAAGCACTTAAGTGTTTTGTTAGCTTTAAGCATGAGTTTAAGTGCTTTGATGAACAAGGATGGGCTTTCACTAATTCTGCTGTCCTCTCCAGAATCAAGACCACGTGTTTTTTACTATGGGAAAGAGAACAAGATAGACAGAGAGGTCCAACCAGTTGTTCTGTTTGGAAATCATATGCAAAAAGCTCGCCTGGAGTAGGAAAGAGTGGGGGCTGGTGGCGTATACACAATGCTTGGTAAGGAGGTTCCTTGTACAATGTCCTCTTGGCAGCTAAACAAAGTGATTTTGAAGCAAACACACACACAAGCATTGCCTTTTCCTAAGATAGCACCTTCTGACAGATGTTAGTACATTTATATGTCTTAAGTATGTCTTTTTCTAGATTGTTGTCCTCTCCTCCTCTTCTTTACATCAAATACCTATGAACTTCCCTTAGTAATGATGAAGGGAGCAGCTAAACAAAGTTTCATCCAACCCAAACTATTAGCTAGCAGGTATCTAGGATAGGTTCATCTTAATCCTTTAAACACTCCAGAAACCACGATCAATGAGAAAGGTGCTGAGCCGTGCCTACATATAGATGTGCATTTCTTTCTGAACTGTGAGACAGGGAGTTTTCAGCTGTGACCTGTTTGGCTGGTGTTTGCAGAGCTTTTGAAGAGGATGTATTTAAAATGGTGCATCTCTAGAGGTCCCTCCCAACTCTGAAGATTCCGTGATTCCGTGATATTAAATGGGTACTCAGCATTAGAGGAAGCCCGAATGACCTTATCTTGGCCATCGGTAGGGTTAGATGCAGCCACAACATAAAGCTTACCCATTTAGGGTTGAAAGAAACTCTATTCCTATTGCAGGGGAGCAAGGATTGCCCATGATAAAAATGTCTTATTTGGAGGCTCTTTTACAAAGTCCACGCTCCGTGGTAAATGTTGCAAGGGGAATTAATCAGGGAGTTTAAACAGGACATAGCTTGGGAGGAAAAATAATTCTTGACTTTTACAATGAGAGAGTAATGAGGAGTTCATGGTGCTTTGCACACACAGTGAGTAACTCAATTTTTAAAGTATAATTTGTTTTCCTGGTGTGCTTGAGTAAAACCTCCTCAGCCGTGGCTGTCTCCAGTACAAGCCCCATCTCATCTGCGAGGCAACTTGGTTTGCTCGGATGAAGGACGTGATACGGATGGCGTTTGCCCCTGTGGCTCTGGTCATGGGAACAAAGTTGTGCAGGAGCAGTTAGCTGTGATGTGCCGAGCCCACTGTGCCTCAGGATGCCCTGGGTGCGCACTCTGAACGCTGGTAAAACGGGAAAATTGAGATAAACTCTGCAACTCTGAGAAAGAGCTGAACTTCTTACCCCCAAAAGGCTGTGAAATGCCTATGAAAGACTGTGAAACATTTTGTTTTCCAAGGAGCGGGCATTATTTAAATATTACAGAAATATGCAAGGAATTTCTTTGGGACTAAGTACACAATATAGACATACAGACTGATAGCTCTGACAGCTTCCCATGCAATAAGCACTCCGCATTTACTGTTCGTTTTCATCCCTTGGTAAATGGGAGGTAATTTGAAGATATTTTCATTCCTCTCAGAGCATCACTTGGGATATCTGTAGAATCCACTCAGCGTCACGATTCCAAGAAATGTGCCAGGATTATGTTCTGAAGTTTGCTTTGGATAAAAAAGGACTCAAAAGGTCATAGATTACCCCAGGACATATCAAAATATGCATTAAAAATTTCCATGTTCTTCAACTCGTGGTAAAAGTCAGCCACATTCACTCAGTTTTGTTCAAGTTTAAACTCCAGGGACCTTATCTCTGCTTGCCAGTGTGTCAGTGCCTTGAGAGGGGAGGTGGAAACTGCTCGCTGGACTCTGCCTGTGTCCCCTCGGAGGGGAAGTAAGTGCTGGAACAGGCGAGGGGAGCACTTGGACTATACAGCATGGGAAACCGCCAGCCCAAAATAGGACTATGTAGAGTTACAGTGTTAATTAGCGCAGAGGAGCTGCTATTTGGGCATCATTTATAACCTCCTCTTATGGCAGTGGAAATCTGGCAGGAAATTGCTCCGTGCGTGGATAAGTCAGACGTGCCACAAGCCCCGGTCCAGGAGAGCAGGTGGTTTTCAAGGACAGCAGTCATCCAGAAGCTGAGCTTTGGGAAGCAGCTGCTGTCATCACTGTGGGGAAAACGCGGTTTGCTCCAGCTCCGCTTTCCGTATTGCCTAAAGGGATGAACATTGCAGTGGAGCCGACATCACCACCCTTGCCTTTTGCTTTAAATTAATGGGATTTACAGCCTCTTCAACACGGAGCAGATCACTGAAGGACGTTGCTGGTTTCCTTGCTGCCACCTCCTCTTACTAGCTTTTATATTGGCAATAACCTTTTTTCACCGGTAAGGTGAATGTGATGCGTGGTGGCACGCCATGGCATGAACACACTCCTGCCGTACCTACCAAGTTGGTCTTGGCGTAGAAATAGATGTCACAGCACATTGTGCGCCGACCACTCGTTTAATTGCATCTGTAAACCCTGTCCACCTCTCTGTTTCAGACATGTTGTCAGAGGATCATTTCTAATCACAGAAGAATGGTGTCGAGAGGAAGATGAAATCATCACTGGGCAGGAGGTTACAACAGCGACAAGACCAGCCGAAGCCCCTTGGCCAAAACTATCTAATAAAGAGAAGTGGGCCAGAACACCAACATCGGTGACCCTGAGATTGTTTTGGTTTTTTATCAGCTTAAATAATCTTATCTGGCAACTCGGCTCTAAACAAAAGCAGGGTTTTCATGGCCATCCTCAATGCTTTTGCCTGCGCTGCAGTGGCAAGCCATGTTTCCGAGGGTCAGTAATGGAAAACAGATGTTTAAATGTGTACAACAAGAAGCAAAAAAGCAAATAATGCAAGCACAAAGTGTGACATGAAAAGGAGGGTGTCTCTGAACTGAAATAATAAAAGGCCCACGTTCATGAAACACAGGATTAGATAAACTGCTATTTTTTAATTGTTGTGCACAGCTGCTTTCATGGCTATAAAATCTCAGTCCTTGTAATATATCTGAATCAGAACCTTATTTTAGCATAGCCTGCTCCTGGTTCATACAGGGATAAACTACTGCACAAGTAGTGTTGCAGGAAAGTGCTGTGCTGCCAAACAGACAATACAAGATTAATTATTTGCCCAGCACACTGCTGCCAGGCTACAGAAAATGCTTCTATGTATTCTTTTAATTAAGAAGAGATACTCGCACTGAGTAATGAAGAGACCTACTTTGAAATCGGAGAGATTCCAATATTTCAAAATTAGTTTTCGTTCCAAATTGGCTTTTGAAAACATTTCTTTTCAGAAAGTTTTTTTAGTACTGTCAAAACATTATGCAATTCAAAATATGTATCTCCTGCAATATTTAAGCCATCGATGAACATTTAGAAGCTATTACCATGAAAAAGAATCCAAGTGAATAATGTTTCTTTTCCGTTAAACATCAATATACCCTCCTGAAGTGCATTACTTTGGACAAGCTTCATTTTTGCATAGAAAACAATTTAATTTTTTTTTTATTTATTTACACCAACAGTAGCGATATCTATATGAGTTTTATTTCTCCTCATCAAAGGAATGTGATGTGAAACATGAAAATAAGCTATTTCCTAAAATGTTTTTTATGGGATGCATATAAACATGCAGAACTACAGCGAGACGGTTAAAGGAAATATTGGAATCGCTCTATTTGAAATGATAAAGATCATCTTGTTCTTTTTCAGCCTGTCTCCCTGCTATTCTTGGATGAGGAATAAACAGTCTCAAAGTAAATGCTGCATTGAAATCCATTGAGAAAAAATTAAACTTTTATATTATTTACTGGGAAAAATGATGATTCTGCTAGCTGACGTTAAGGGACAGATTTTCAACATTATTCACCCATTGAAAATAGCTCCTATTGTTCCCAAGTTCAAAAGCCTCTCTGGTTATTGCAACTTTGTCCTAAATATGTAGCTGAACAGTTGGGCTCAGACTCTTAAAACACATTTGCAAAAACATGTGACCAGCCCATGCCGTTACCGCCCGGCGCATGCAGGGATGCTTCTCGCAGCCTCCAGCGATGCCGCAGACGCTGGATTGGTACTCGCATTTAACAGGACCATGGTTTTGACTGCAGCGAGAGCACAGAGAAGATAATATGAACCCTCTTTTCTTCACCGAAAGCTGGAGCTTGGCATTTTACCGTATTGCTGATGAGTGTGTCAAAAGAAATATAGCTGCTTTGTCAGATCAGGCAGTGGTAGATGTATCTGTTGCTTTGGGGCTTAACAGGGGACGAAAGGTCTCCTCTAGGGTGAGTGATGCTCTGTAGCTTGGGCACTGGGTCTTCCTGCTCGGTCTTGTTGGAGGGGTCCTTCCCTCCAGACCACATCTTATCTCCTTGTTCCACATTGGCATAGGGCAGGCAACAGGGTTTTGTCATGGGCTACCTTTTGTTTAAGGGCTACCAAGATGATTAGGGGACTGGAACATCTCTCTCATGAAGAAAGGATTTGGGTCTCTTCAGTCTGGAAAAAAGAAGAATGAGGGGGGATCTTATCAATGCTTATAAATACTTAAAGGGTGGGTGTCAGGAGGATGGGGCCAGGCTCTTTTCAGTGGTGCCCAGTGACAGGACAAGAGGTAACAGGCACAAACTTGAGTATAGGAAGTTCCATCTAAAGAAGAGGAGGAACTTCTTTACTTTGAGGGTGACAGAGCACTGGAACAGGCTGCCCAGAGAGGTGGTGGGGTCTCCATCTCTGGAGACATTCAAAACCCGCCTGGACGCGTTCCTGTGCAACCTGCTCTGGGTGACCCTGCTCTGGCAGGGGGTTGGACTGGATGATCTCCAGAGGTCCCTTCCAACCCTACCATTCTGTGATTCTGTGATTCTATGGGGAAGCTGCTGTGGGGTTGCAGCCTTCATTGCGACAGCACAAGCTGTGATCACCCGAGAGAGGCTGTGGCCCCAAACAGGAGCAAACTTGCTCCCCAGTGTGGGGCTGGGGGGCTGGAAGAGCCCCCGACCCTTGTCGAAGGATGAGCATCCCAGCCGTGGCCAGTGGTCATCAGACCCCGGGAAAATTTCACACATGATTTCTCTGTGTAACTGAAGCAAGATAAACAGGATTTGGTATGAATTTAAACATTACACTGGTTATATTATTTGAGAACAAAACAGTTGCATAACCTCGTGGAAAACAGCACAGCTGCTGCCGCCGGATGCTCATGCCAAGAGCCGCGTCCTCCCCGGCCAGCGGTACGTGTCCGCAATTAGGTTTCCTTTCGCCCTCCCTCATGGTGACACTTGCTCCCTATCCTGGGGGTCCCGGGCAAATCTGCTAGCCCCCTCCTCTCTGGTTTCAGAAGTTACCTACAAATAAATGCTTAAAAGAGGTGAAATGGATCCCCTCCGCTGCAGAGCCCCCGCTCGTTGCACTGAACCGGAGAGGCCGGGTCCGCGCTGCCTCTCGCCTCCCTTCTCGCTCTCGGCCCGCGATAAATGCGCACAGCATGAAAATCCGATTTGCTGTGAGATTAGGGGAGCATAATCTCATTAACGATGACAAGCTCCACTGGCCCGCTCCGCCGCCCACTACATATCCCCGCGCAGCAAGCGAGGGCTTTGATTAACAGCTCGCTGCAAAGATAACGATCCTGCCAGCTTGGCTGGCGTCGCAGGGAGATCCACCCTGGACTGAGCCTTAGGAGCTGGGCATCCGCGCAATCCCACGGGGAGCCAGGTCTACCTGTGTGTGGTGTGATGGTTGGTTTAGGACTAGATTTGGTCCCCCAAACCTAACGTCCCCATAGGTGGTAGAGGTCTCTGAAGGACCGGTCACCGGTTAACAGCCATCCTGGGGGACACTTATGGTCAGCTTTCCTCCTAATGGACCCCAGTTTGCATTCACCAAGCTATTCTGCTTGGTGACAGCCTGCATGGGAAGGAAGGGTGACTGGGGACCGTCCCAATCCTAGACTGACACTGTCAAACCTCTCCAGCTCACTTATCTCAGAGGGGACTTTCTCCCATTAATGCTAGCTGGCACCCCTGCGTCTCTGTGTAGAACACTTTCCAAAACATCCCATAGTGTTCTCCTATTATTTTTCTCTCCTTTTATATTTATGTGCTAAAATTAAAATCTGGAAGGCAAATAGCTCTGATTTGCATACACAAAGGGAAGATTAACATGCTAATGATTACGTGCAAATGGTGCAGGCACTGATTCTTACAGGAAAATGCTTGGGAAGGAAAGCCAGGACCCAAACCGTGCGGCAGGTATTATGGGCAAACAGCGCTCTCAGTGACGACAAAAAGAGAAAGCTAATCCTGCAGGTTTTCTGGGAGTTCAGTTTTATTCACATTCTTTCCCTGGGCATGAGATGGAAATCCTTCTTTAATTAAAAACTGCCCCCAGTCCCCCCAGTGCAGTGGGTGCTGAACTGGGCCAGGCTGGGCTCCGTGTTTGTGACGTGTGTTGTGCTGTGCACCCCAATGTGCACCCTGCTGTGCGCTTCTGCATCCCGCTGTGCATCCCGCTGTGCATCCCGCTGTGCATCCTGCTGTGCATCCTGCTGTGCACTTCTTCTGCATCCCGCTGTGCATCCTGCTGTGCATCCCGCTGTGCATCCCGCTGTGCGCTTCTTCTGCATCCCTCTGTGCGCCACAATGTCCCTCCTCCCATTTCCACGAGTCCTTCTAATCTCGCCTTGGGTACCAGCCTCACGCAGCCATTTCAGGACAGGTTGTTGATCCCCCCCATATAGACAAGGAAAAAAGCCAACAGGACAGTTTCCAAGGGGAACGCTCGATCCCTGAGCCACCGAGGGTGTCTCTGCACGCGGCATCTGTGCTCCGACGCTCTGCATTATTTCTTCTCAGAAAAGTCGCTCAAATACTTCCTTGAAATGCAAAATATTTTGGAAGCTAAAGATAGTTCAGGCAGAAAGGCAGACATCTAACTGACACCGAGCAAATAAATACAAGTTATGAAGAATTCTTAGTGAAAATAAAATGCTGGAGGAATGGAGCTCTTTACTGAAAACAGGGCAGGAGGCTGGGATGGCTGCAGGCTCCACCGATAATGGTTGGCTCCATCCACAGGATCCCTTTTGGTGCCAGGGAGCATCCACAGTTTCTGTAAATACTACCAAAACTTGCTGCAGGTGAAGGAATCTGCAATACTGCTGTGTTGCAGTGTACCTGGTCTTGGCATAACCTGTGAGCAACGCTGGTGGCTTCCACTGAGCAGCGTGCATAGCCCGTGGTCTGCAGTCGTATCCTGAATGGGATGAACTGGAGTTTTGCCTTCAGTTCCCTCCCAGTCAATCGTTTTTGGCTGCAGATGGAGCTCAAGTTTGTCTCACGGCCAAGACAAGCTGTGGGGCACGTCTCTTCCCGGGACATCCTCAGGGTCACTTTTTGGTCAGGTTGCTCCTAAAGCCTGGCCCAGCCCTTTGGAGCGTCGCTGCTGTTCAACACGCTCGTGCGGCTGCTTTTCCCAACAGAACCAGCAGCCTTGAGGCACTGCCTTCAGGTGCTGAAATTCCTGGGCTTCGAGGGAGAAGGCAGTGGGGAGAAAACGTATTCTACCCAGGGAACACACTTCTCTTCAATATCTTTCCTGACTTACACTGTCCTCTAGATTTCAGTGAAGGACCAGGAACGGGGACTGATGTCTTTTCTTTACGCTTTGCTGTTATTGAGTGAGGAAACAATAGTATCGGGTGGGATTCCAGGAAAAAATAATACCATTTGCAGAAATTACCCTTCTTTTAAACAGACAAGCTTGTGTGTGTGTCATTATCTTTATCTACTTCTAATGAAGACTGCGTTGGATTGCTGCTGTTGTCACCTGTGGTGGTAGGACATTGGGGCTAAGCAGAAGTTACTCCTAAAAACACTTTTATTGGGTTTTATGTGTTTAAGGAAACTGCCCTTAGACAGAATGATTTTCAAGGGGTACAAAGCAGAAACTGCAGAAGCCTCAGACATCTTCACTTCCCAGGAAAACGTCAGTTCTTGCTGGGACTTGACATGAAAACTG
This sequence comes from Dromas ardeola, assembly GCA_013398915.1. NCBI lineage: Eukaryota > Metazoa > Chordata > Aves > Charadriiformes > Dromadidae > Dromas > Dromas ardeola. The sequence goes on along the minus strand of VYZM01012925.1, from coordinate 304,094 downwards.
TAGTTGGGTACGTAAATACAATGCCAGATAAATAGACCAGAAGAGGATTGAGACAAGATGCTAAAGGCCCAGGAGTGGTTTTGCAGAGTGGGCATCCTCTTGCCTGACCCTTCAGCTGCGAGGTAGTTTGGTCTCGTGGGTTGAAACCTCGTTCTTTCAGGAGATCGCTGCCATGAGGCTGATTTCCTTGGCTCAAGGGGGCCAAAAGCACCGGCTGTCACTTGACAGGGATATATCCACAGTAGTGTCAAGCTAAAAGCCTGATTCCACCAAGTCAAGGCGGTTTCCCATCATGCGACGGCGGGGCACTGTGCTGAGCCCGGGGTGAATGGCTGCTCCCCTGGGACGGAGAGGCTGTACCCAGCACATGCAGCCTCTCTCTTCTCTCCTAGGGAATGAGGAAGGGCTCCTTTTTACAAAGAACTGATGAAATGATGTAAGACTGGCACAACCAGATGGGAAAAATTCTCTCCTACTTAACAGTGCCGATAGCTGACGTTGTTTTTATTTCCTGGGGCTGAACCAGGGCTATTTTGCAGAGAGTGGGAGTAAATCCCATACTGAAATACCACAATGAATATTAGCTGTTAGAAATGCCTTGATAGATACAGACACAGCAATGAAGAGGAATATGCCAGAGATTATTTCACTGCTCCAGAAGCTAATGAGCTTATTAGAGGAAGACAGTATTATTAGCTCCTGCAGATACTTGCAGCCTGCCTTGCTCAATAAACTCCTGCTCGTGGGGCTTGGTTTCCCCCGTGGTTTATTGCAGAGCACAGGCCCCACATGGTTTCCATCCCGTGACGCCATCCTGTAAAGCCCAGGGAATGCGGCTGTGATGTGAGCCGTGCTGCAGGCTCCTCGGACACCTTCATGCTCCCGCTTAATCTCCTCTGGCTTCATCTTTCTGCATCTTTCACCTGGCAATATAGGGGCGGGGGGTTATGTTATCTTCCCATCCCATGGAAAGATGTTGAGAAAAACCTACTACGGTGGTTTGAGAGGTTGAGAAAAACCTACTACCTTGGCAACCCTGGGCTGCTGTTTAATAGGGCTCTAGCTCCAGCTGTTAATCCAGCCTTTGCAGACCCTATAGCTTCCTCACTTTATACTGTGGTGAGTAATAAGCAAGTCCTATGGACATACTGGAGTCATGCAGGCTGGGGAAGTCCATATGGGTGAGCAGTGCCGTATGAGGGACAAACTCAGCTGACAGGCGCCGCCGGGCGATGGTCCTTCTGCAATCTTTGACCACGTAGCTTCAGGGGAATGTACATAATGGCTCAGCTCGACTTGAAAGCCCCTGGATGCGAGATCGTTAGCCTTCTCGTTTGGACAAGGTAGGTTCGTTTTTCTTAATGCGGCCAATGTTGCTGGGCAGGGCAGCCAGGGAAATGAGATCAAAGTTCTCCCGATGCCTTTCAAAGCCGAGCAGCGTATCTTCTGATTGGGCTCTTAAATAAAAGCCGCACAGCCACCCTTTGAAAGTGCCCGGACATGAGCATAAATGTTGCATTATGCATGGGAAACACCGAGAGCAAATGCTTTTATCAGCAAGAGCGATCAGGGCTGGCTATTAGCTTAACACAGCACTAAGAGGACAAAAATTGGGCCTGTTGATGTGGTTGAGAGAGGTTATGAGGTGTAATGAGCTTTCCTCTTGGAGGGGCAGGACTGGAGCAGGAACATGGGCAGCTTCTCCATGGGCAGCAGAGGTGAATGGGATCTCCAGGTATCCCCAGCACATCCTAAGGCTGCTGCTGCCTTGTTTCTGCAAGCAGCTTCGAAAGTAAATATGTGGTACGTAACAGAGGATGCTTCCAGCCCTTCGCATGTCAAATAGTCTGTATGAAACAGTTTGGCAATAAAGGGAGCTCCAACAGCTTTCGAGGTTACAGGAACCAGGAGAGAAGGCTGAGATGTTGGGGTGAAATTGTGGACCTCTGGAGGCTCTTCTTGGATCTGCTACAGACTTTCTGTGTGACATTAGCTCTACTTTTTTTGCTAAAGCAATGATTTTCATTCACTGAAGATGGGGCCCTTCATCTTTTTTTTGTCTTGGTTCTCTGCTGGTGGGTGGAAAATGCTTCCTTTTCTCTAAGGGGCTCTCGGGAAGCACGTCTGTTCTCATCACTGAGGTGCTCACAGACAGAGGTGATGAGAAACCTATAAAAACACATCCAGCTCTCTCAGAACTGGAGAAAATGAAATGGGAAACAAATGTTCACCCCAGATTAGAATAAGCGCAAAGGGATCGCTCGCTCCGTTCAAAAAAAAAAAAAAAAAAAAGAGTAATTCTGCACATTTTGGTCTCCATTTGGTGTCAAACTGCACAGCTGTGAGTACTCCAGGGTGAAATGACAACCCATCCCTGAGGTCGCTCTTACGAATACTGCGCCTTCAGAAAGACGACAGTTTTAAACAATTTGTTCCTAATTGAAAGAGGTCACATGAGACTGACTTTACAAAGTTTACATAACAAAGAGTAATTCTGTTAAGTAAAATGATTAATTCCTGTCATTGCACATCAAACGGCGCAGTTACAAAACAGTATTGTCTATGCTCGCATTGCATTGAAAGCCATTTTTTCTCCAGTTTCCCTTCCCATAACGCAACCTTTTGAGAGAGCCTTAACTCTTTGGTGTTATTCAGCGGAGGAATTTGTGAATGGGAAGCGAGTAGGCTGCCACGGACGTGTGAGATATGTTACGCTGGTGCGGTGGCAGGCAAAAGACAACAGCTCTTTAGAGTGGGCCCAGCTTACCCAGGGACCCAGCGCGGTGAGAAATGCTTGCCAGTACAATGCGTTGGTTGTCGCCCTTCCTCGGCACAATGAGGCATTGAGGGAGAATCGCAACCCCAAAATGGCAGATTTTTTCCTTTGAAATGCTTCCACGGTGTGTTGCACAGATGTGTCAAGGACCCAGAACAGCAAAGGGCTGAGTAATTTGGTGCTTGGATCGCCTGGGACAACACGGGTATCTTTGCATCCATCACACTGTTTGCTTAGAAGCCCATGGGGCAGCACGCTGGCTGTTCGGAGAGACTGAAAAACCTGGAGAGTCCCTGTGTGATATCCACATATCCAATAGAAAGATAACGTTTGGCTTTAGAGATGTTCCCTGTTAATTATGTAGGGCCAGATCCAGCTTTGGAGGGGAGGCTGTATATCCCTGCGGCTGCAGGGGGACCAGGTACACCACCCTGCACATGGGGACAGAGGTCCCTTGTCGTCCTCGGGACGAACCTGTCTCTGTGGGTGCTGGGAGACACCTTCCTGACTCGCTAGGGAAGGGGGTGGTCTTTGCCCCTGCTGCTGCTGAAGCGCATAGGCAGACTGGGAAAGGCTGGGATGCACTGGGGTGCACTCCAGCTTTGCTGGAGAACCAAGCTGCAGCTCGGGCTGGGGTTAAAGCCTGCTGCTGGATTTTAATATTATGTCTCCTGCACACCATGAGGTTTTGTGGTATTCCTTTTCTTGCCTACTTGTCCCTCTGCTCACCTTTTTATTGCCAGGACAGTCTCCTCCTTGCTCGGTAAGAGGCCGTAAGAGCCACAGGGAACGGAGATGCCAAGACTGGTGAGGGTATAGGGGACAGAGGACACAGATTTGTGCTTAATCAGGCTGTGCACCTCCTGAAATTCCTTGTTTGTTCAAATAGTTTGGGACTTGCTTGCATGTAATTCTACCTTTGCTCAGTCTGTGGAGTATAAGTGACTTTCCTGTAAGAACTTACTCTTGCTCACTTATTCAATGTAGAGCGCTTATTTGCTCCCTTCGCGTTTTTTCTCATTACAGTCCCTTTCCTTCCCTTTCTCAAGCCTCCCCTTGGGTCTCTCCTTCCTTGCCTGCATTTCAATTCAAAGCCCTGTTGGAGTTTTCCATTCTTTTCTAGGGCTGAGTCACTGACTTTTGTCAGCCTCCCGCCATGGATGGCAAAGGGGAGGGGGAAGAGAAAGAAGAAACAGACAGAAATTGCTTCAACACCAGCCAAAAGCTGCATAAAAAGGCCCAAATGTTATGGCATCTGAAATAAAATCAAGCGCAGGCAAGCCCTGCCAAATCTCCCTTGAAATGCTGGAAATCTGGAAGTGTTCAGCGCAGCTAAAGAGCAGCTTTCTAGCCTAAATGTCAGCGGAGGGGTCAGGGCGCGTATCCTGCTTTGCAGGTGGGACGTCCCTGTTCTCGGTCCTTTCCAGGCACAGCCAGGCTCTGCATCCCTTCCCTGTTGTGAGGACATTTGCTCTGCAGAGAGATGATGCCGGTGCTCTCGCTGCAGTTTGGTGGCCTGCTAGACAACACGCGGTAGAGTTTGAGTAAACGTCCTGCTGAGCACACGGTGGAGCAGTACAAAGGACCTCTGCCCACCTCACTCACCCCCAACCCCGTCCTGACCCTGGCACCCTGCTGGAGCCAAGGGCGAGAAGGGGTTGGGTCTGCTGCAATGTCCTAGTGCCGTCTTCAGCCTCGATCACACAAAGACCGAGCTTTGGACTCTGACTTTCATAGGGTCCTCCCAACCTGTGCTCAGGCTGCCAGGCATGCAATACAAATATATCCCCCAGACAAATCATCCAGTACTTCTTTTTTCCCACATTTTCATGGCAACAGATCTCATTTCCAATTACTGAGAAATCTGCCAAGTCCAATTAGTCTGTCTGGGATGATAGCAAGTTTTCTCATGTTGAAATCAGATTCCTTTTTCTAGTAGAAAGCCCTAGGCTGAGCATGGTACCCAGAGTCCCAGAGCCTTTCTGCTGGCTGTGGGCAGCTCTGCATCCCACTGACCAACTCCATCGTGGGTGCAAGTAGCGCTAAGACTTTAAAATCCCCACCAGCAACCCCACAGAACATCCGAAGCTCCTGCAGCCAGGCCATTGCCTTCTCTGTTCAGTTGAAAATGATGAACCAAAATTTTTTTTCCTAGCCGAAGCATCTACATCAAGAAGAAGACCTACCTCTCCTGGTCTTTGCTTGGAGAGAGAAAGGTTGAGAGAGAGTTGCTCCAGAAGGACATTTGAGCTAGATTTTGTTTCTGCCTTTGATTATCTTCTGGAAGAGCCTGTTTTTCTCCACTGACTATATGACTACTATCTTCTCACCAGCACACCTCCTAAATTAAACACCAATCCCCTCTGCACCCACCAACCTTGCAATGTCTTTCCAAGGCCCCGTGACAGACCTTGCAAGGTTTGCTCTCATGGTACTCAGCTCTGAAAGCTTGCAGAGAATAGGTGAAGGCTATCACTGACAAGTCCCAGGCATTTTCTCACCTCTTGCTATAAATCTAAGCAGTTTTAACTGTATTTACTTATTTATTTGTGCCACGAGCTAATCTCTTCTGTTGGGAAAGCAGATTTTGCATTGTTTGTCATTTCAGAGACTTTTTTTCCATCTCTTTCATGTGCTAAATCACAAGCTCTCTAATGTTGCAATTCATTTTTCTCCATAAAAGTGTTTAATAATGATAGATTAGATTGGCCCTTCTGACAGATTAGATAGGTTTTTACTTTTGGCCTTTGATGAAATTACAAGGGAGAGCACGAGGCAAGTAGTAAAAAATGTCCTCTTAGTGAAAGGTTTGACTTCTTATCTTCATAGATTAGCACCCTGCCTCTGCAAACAGCTTCAAGAAAGCTTAATGAGTCTCTGGGGACTGGCTGTTATCGAGAATAGTTGCTCTCCAGGGACTTGAAGGGCAAGGAGCAGCCACTTTGATTTAATGAGTAAAAATATACTGTGCTGCCCACTGCAAGGGCCATTAAACAAAGGAGGCTATGGGCTTTCTTACTGCTGTGCATACATTGTCTTCTCTCTCTGTCTCTCATGTAGACTTACTTTAAAATATTTTGAGAAATCCCAGTACAGTCAGTGCAATCAGGAGACAGGTAAAAGCTGGTGGTTGAAGTACTCTGTTCTGTCCATGGCTGGGTCCAGCTGGCCAGGAAAGGGACAACAAGACCTGGAGTCTGGGACAGGACACGCATTAGCAAACCAGTGTGATTTCCGCCTAATAAAGACAAGTCTGAGGACATCGCCTGCCCATCTGCGCCTTTCCTGTGATATATATTCATGGCAGACCAACATGGGTGCTCTCTGTCTCCATGAGTTGGGTAGAAATTGTAGGAGCGTGGGTATGAACACACCCAAGTGCCCAGAGAGGTGGTGGAGGCCCCATCCCTGGAGACGTTCAAGGCCAGGCTTGATGAGGCTCTGAGCAACCTGATCTAGTTGAAGATGTCCCTGCTTACTGCAGGGGGGTTGGACTTGATGACCTTTAAAGGTCCCTTCCAACCCAACACATTCTATGATTCTATGATTCTATAACTGTTGCCCCCATGCCTGTGATGAGCTGTGCTCCGTAGCTGTCACTAGTATGAAAGGAGACTGCTCACCAGAAGGGTAACAAGTGGATGGGAACGATGGAAACCAAATCCCTTCATGTCCTTTTCAGCTGCAAATGTGTTGGAAGGGCCTTAGAGGAAAAGTTGTTGCAGAGAGTCTACGATGCCCAAAATACACTCTGAGAATGAGACAGGTCAAGTGCTTCCAGGAGGAGTAGGTATGTATGTACTGAGCTTGTAGAAACTGTGGGTGAGGCACCATCTAGAGCAGTGCGTATGCTTTTGGTGTCCCACGTTCAAAGACTTGCAGCTGAAACGAATGCATGGGAAGGCTGCATGATGGCGAGGCAATGGGGACTCTGTCAGAGAAGAAGCTAAACCAGCTTGTTTAGTCTGGGAAAGATGAAGAGTGAGAGAGTGGTCTCTATAAATATACATCTGCAAAAGCAAGGCCCCACATTTATTTATTTTTGCATTAGATGAGTTTTAAAAATGGGAAACCTGATTTTTGTTTTTTGAAAAATAAATGCGCTAGAGTTCACAGTCATTTCCACATCTCAAAATCCTGAAATTGCTCCATCTACAGAAATTTTCAAGTGTTCCCTCTTTACTTTTATCTTGTTTTCCAGAGGGCCGAGTTCCCAGGTAGCAGGAGGTGGTGGAGGCAGTGGAGAGGTGGGTCCTGCCTGTCCTCCTGGGCACCTACAGGAGCTGTGTGGGAAGGCACGCAGTCTCCAGGTGCAGACTCCGTATCTTGTGCTTCATGGTTCTGTTTGCTCTTCATGGCCATGTGGACAAGTGAGCCCATCTCCCTGAGGCCAAAATCCCCGAGGCAGCCTCAGCCCAGCAGACAAAGAGCAGGAGGTTTGGTCATTCATGGGAATCTGGTCTTTCCAGGCCAAAGGAGTACGTTGTCCTTTTGTGTGGACTTTTCCGATCCCCAAATCTGCCCATTGCTTCCTCCTGCAGCAATCGCATCGCGGGGAATATCTTACGGCAGTTTCACCACAGACTACTGCTTTTATTTTTAATTAACTCAGAATGTTCTCTTTTCAACGAGTCAAAGCATAAAGGACGTCATGGGCCTTTGCATTGTGGCTCAGCGCCTTAAGGAATGTCCCGGTCTCGGGGGGGGCTGCAGGACTCACGTTTCTATAGGAGGGGCCAGGTTTTCATCTGGCTGTGTGGTGCGGTGCCTATAGAAGTGCCATCGCCCCCGGGACCTTATATAGGGCTGAGCTGGGGACAGAGCTGCAAACCCCACAGGGGAGCTTTATAGGTGGGCATTGGGATGTCAGAAGGACCCTCACAAAGCGCAGTAGGTGACTTTGCTGACCGAGGGTATCATCTCCCCACCTCAGGAATGCCAGCGTTTCTTTTTTTCAACCAAAAGAAAGAAAAGATCAGCATGAAGCATGTGTGGATTTCTGAAGCCGTTCTCACCCTGCAGCTCCCACCCGTGGAAACTCTGCTGGGGTGTCAAGGCAGCATCGTTTCCCCGCGAGGGAAAAGGAAACGTGCCCTGCTGCGGCAGAGCCCTTGTTCCTCCCCAGAAAAGGCAGATTTGGCTGTCTCTGTAGAAAAATACCTTTTTTTTGGAGGCAGCTGCTGTGCCAATTGATCCCAATTCCAGCAAAACAACTGGCCGGTTGATTAGCTGGTTGGTGAAAAAAGTAGCTTAATGCCATCACCAAATCCTTCTCCTCTGAAACAAGTCAGCCTCCAGATTGCAGGCTGTTTCGCCCCCCCAGCAGCAGCCCCCAGAGTGTGCGAGCACTTTGAGAAAGCCGGTTGTGAAGAGGGATCTGTGCCTTTCCCTCGCGCTCCCGGATTAATTAGAAAAGGTTTCGAAACTTCCCAAACGCAATTTTTCAAATAAGCAATTTATTTTAGAAACAACACCTCAGCCTCGGGGAACTGTTATCTATGCAACTGTTTTTTATTAACCGCGAAGCAGGAATCCTAGGGGGCGAAAACATGAGCTTTCGGAAGATTGTAACACACTGCTAATTTGTACTTATTTATTTATTTTACAAAAGGCATGAAAATGGAAAGGCGACTCAAGAATTATTTTAATCTCCTCGCCATACTCTGGGTATTGTTTGCATTCTGGGGAAATCACTTGAAATTTCAGCACCGTCTTCTCATACAAAGGATATGTTATTAACATGCATATTCTTTGGCAGCAGTTCCACGTGTTTTTCGAACCAGGAAGGCATTTTTTATCTTGCTTGCATTTGAAAGGTGGAAAAGCTGTTTTTCCATTAGGGCAGATCATCAAGGGAAATACTTCAGGCTGGAAGAAATCAGTCACGGGAGTGTCAATTCAGCTGCAGAGGGCCCCAGAGGAAAGCTCGAAGGAGTTTGGATCTGTCTGGACTTTATCTAACACAGCAGACCGTCCAGGCCTGATGGCTTTTTGGTGTGGAGGGTGACATCCAGGGAGCCCGTGAGGATTTGTGGTGCAAGGTGAGGCTGGTGCAACTGGGTTTGGCATGGGGAAAGAGAGACAAAAGCACCAGCTGTACTGCTGAGGACTTCTAACTCGTGACACGTGCTGGCCGAGCCCCGCAGTGCAGCAGCCGCTGTGCCGAAGCCCTGTGTGAGCACTCCAAGATGCTTTTGGCAAAGGAAAGGGATCATCTCCCCCGTCACCTGTAGCCCGGGCTGATACAAACTCCCTGTAATCCAGGCCAGCCCTGCGGAGGTCTAGTCTGCGGTCGGGCTTTAGCCCCCGCAGTTTGGGTTAATCTGAATTAATTCAGCTGCTTTCTCTGGCCATGAGTTCATGGGCTTTTCCGCTGCAGCAGGGGGACGAGCGAGGGCGTAGGAGCCGTTTTCACCAGCATGGCTGGATCCAGGAGGGAATTTCTGTCCACAGGAGGGGTTTGGAGCAGAGACGTAGCAGCGGGGTCCCCCCAGCGCGGGTGGGCACAGCTCCCGCAGGCAGCCCGGGGGCGGGCTCTGGAAGGACTCTGCCTCCCCTGCGCTGCTGGACACCCCCCTGCAGGAGTTCATCTTTTGGCTTAAAAACGTGGACAGTCATTTCACTGCTTGCTTTGTGCCTGTAACCAACATGCCTGATAAACGCCTCGCTCCGCTTTGACCAAAACAGTTTGTTGGGAGTCATCTTGTACATCCTCTTCCACTGCCAACCGCATTTGCAGCCAGCAAAATTAATGGCCCCGGCTGGCTCCATTTCTGTCCCTAGAGAATGGGTACAGGTGAGAAGGGAAGGTGCCAGTGAACAGCCAAAGCTGGGTGTCCCGGCAGGCCGGAGATGTGTCCCCCTCCTCTGACGGCGTGCAGGCAGTGCCCTCTAGTGCTGCTGCCTTTGGGCATCCCTGGAAATAGGAAAGAGAAAAACTGCAGAGAGCAAAAAGTGCAAAAGAGAGAGCGAAGCCGTGGTCCGAGCTGGCCTGGTGGCAGAGACCGACAGACACAAATCCCTGAGCCAGCACCCTGGGCATGGGGTGGCCATGGTTGCTCTTCTCCCTGGAGGAGCTACATCGGCGGTGGCCATGGTGGCCAGTGGTGAGGAGAAACTGGGGCCACCGTGCAGAGGGGAGACACAGAGGAAAACCCATTTGACACTGGGATTCCCCCCCGGAGTCACAGGAAAAAGTGGGATGAGCAGATGATGAGTGGTGGCTCTGCAGGGATTTCTTCTCCCAGTGGTGCCTCATGTCCCCGGTTTGGTGGTCAGGATCCCTGCAAGCTTGTGGCATATTCATGTTGGGAAGGTCCCATACAACCCATCACACTCTTCTGCCACTAAATCAGCACATTTCAAACAACAGGTGATGCCTGACACATGCAGTTGAACTCCTGATGAAACAAATGCCTTTGGCATAAATGGGGAGAAAAGCTGAATCTGTTTTGAATTAAGAAAATAGCAATGGTAATTTAGATTAGGGACTTCTTTTGTATCCTTCTCTTTTATCCTCTAAGAAATTATTTTTATTGTCTTGCAAGTGCTAAACATTTTATTGCTTCATTTTCATTTTTTGATCGCACATTGTTTGCTTTTGGCTCCTGGCTTGAATCAGCTCTGCTTTCCAGAAGGAAAAAATGCTTTTTTTCTGGATGCATGTATGTTTAATGAAAAAAAAAAAAAAAGCTAAAAAACCCATCCTACCTCTGGTTTGAAGGAAATTTTCATTGGTACCCTTGGGAGCTGGCGAAAAGCTTTTCTATTAAAACACAATGAGACAGGAAATTCGATCCATACGATTCACCGCACAGCCTCTTCTTTCTTAGTTCTGGCAGCATCCTCAGAGGATGTCTTTTATCTTCATATCATCTTGGCTGACACCAGCCACAATCCATGTACCACTCTCAACATACTTGAGCACAATCTTGTTGCTGGAAATGCCTCCCTTTTCTCAGCAAGGAAGATGTCATTTATTACTTCTACCCCATGAGTCTCTGGGGACTGAGCAGAGAGCAGGTTTCTTTTGCATTAGTCGCTGTAAATACACACAATTAAACAATCGCCCACAACTTCTTACAGATGGAGACAAATGGGAATGGACCTACCCTTGGCAGCAGTCCCTTAGGGCAGAATCGGGGCCAGATGAGGCACCAACAGCAGAGCTGCGCTGGGGAGAAACTGCCTCTTCTCTGCCCATCTGAGCTATGGGCACCGTGGAGGCCACAGCTCCAGCGAACGGCCCCTCCACCTGTACCCATGCAGGTTCATCCGGCTGACTGTGGTGCCAGTGGTCACAGGCCGGGGTGGTGGGACCATGAGATGTTCCTCGGAAAAGTCATGCTCTGAGAAGTGCCTTAATTGTTCTGAATTAATGCAATCTCACTTTTGAACAAATAGTCAAGTCTTTTGTCTTCACCAAGTCAGTCCAAGTGACTAAATTGCCTCCACCAAGACATCCTTTCTGAAACCAAGAGGACTAGATGACGCTTTGGTTGACACAAAAATATCCTGGCCTGGTATTGGAAGAACTACAATCAGGGTATCTCTCCCTGGGACACAGTCAAAATCTGGGCACAAGTGCTTTGTGGATTCCTGCTGCAGTTGATACTCTGATACTTAATCCCCGGTGTAGATGGTGCCTCCTTAACAGAAGAGTTTTAAGAGAGCCACATCCCCCTGCCAGCATCTTCCTTGCATGGCCAGAAAGTAACTCTCTCTCCTTTCAGTGAGCTGAAGTTCTTAGTTAAGGCTCATTTTTTCCTTAAATGATATTTCACGGCCACAGTAAATGATCAATTTCTGCTCCTTGTAGACAAGGTCAGGTGTGAGAGAATAATAGTCTCCTACCCTAGCCTTGCACGCCGAGTAGAAATGATTTATTGCATTTCTAAAAGAGGATGCTTGACATTTTGAAAATGCAATGTAGTCCAACAGTAATTAAGCAAAAAGTAGACCGCTGAACAATTGATTGCCACTGTCAGCAAAGCCTGATTAACTCAGATGCTTGAAGAACTGTTTCTGCCACCTATGAATTAAAGGTTAGTAATTAAATTTATGGGCCATGGCCACTGTCTCTGGATGGTACTTCACTTACAAGGGTCCCAATGAAGAATAATCAGATGGAAAAAATGCAGGTTGTTAACTCAAAGGCATTTTATTGAGAGACAGAGTGAAAAGTTCCCGAAGACTGTGCCAGCCTACACACAGCGTGATGCAGTGGTATCAGCCGTCAGGAGACTTGCCTAAGGTGGCCAGCAAAGGCACTTCTGGCAGGACTGATGTCCCAACAGGGTGATGGAGCCATGTTCAAACTGAGAAACAGGAGCTTGGCTTGAATGGGAATTTTAATTTGAAGGGATCAGCATTAGTAGCTTCTCTCCTGTTTGGAGCCTTCAGGTTTGGTCCTGATCCACCAGCCCAACTGCACAACATGAGGCTTGACGCAGAAGTCAATGGTTGAGTTCTCCCAGTATGGGAGAGGCCAGAGGGTCATCGCAAGAGCCTTTCTACAACGCAAGCAGGGCTGGTTATAATCACCGCTGGTAACAGGGAGTTTATTTTTGGTCCCACCTGGCCAATGTGCAAAACAGATGATGGACAGCAGCTGCCATGAAAAATTGCTGAACCGTAAAGACAAGGGTCATCCCAATGTTATCAAGGCCCCATGTTTCAGGTCCTCCCTTATGCAGGCTGAGCAACGTGAAGGGTTCATGGGAATTTTCCACCCTTGCAAAGACACAAATTTAAGGCTTCAGTGTTTAGGGTTTCAGGCCCCGCTTTGGGCTGGGGCTGCCTCATCTGGGACCCACCGACCCCAGGGTAGCCAAAAGGCAGAGTTTGTACCCAATCATCACATTTTACTGGTAAGTGACAAACATTTCTGTGAAACGACACTCTGGGGTTTGGTGAAGCCATTGTTTTTGTACTAGGTTCATGAAAGCCGTGCCTTCACCATGCAGGATTATTGCATTCCTGTTGAGGTTAAGCCTTCCTAGTTGGATAAAGATGATATAACTGTAGTTGACAAATATTGGCTCTTATGCACCTTTGGGTTCCCTCCATCACCACTCACTGATGGAGCCTGGAGCTTTCGTGTGGTCCAGCGCATTCAGAGTTGGTCACTAAAACAGGGAGTCTGTGAACAATTCAGTGCAGTAAAAATAAAAAAAAACACACCCTAATTTACATGTGGATGTTGACAGGGTGAGGTCGTGGTGCAAATCCGCTGTTGGCAATAGAGAGTAAGAGGCACTTCTGGAGCCGGTTGCTTGGTGGGGTTTGAGGAGTCTGTGCTGGAGGAGAGGGAGGGCGCTCCAGCTGTGCCAGTGGTGCCGCTGAGCCACACCGGTGTGCGAGGTCATGGAGGTTCTCCACCTGCCCCAGCCCAACGCAGAGCACCTCAGCGACATCCTATGCACAAGAGCATCTAGGGATGGCGAACAGGGAGAACAACTGAGTCTGTTTTCACATTTGAGTGCAGATACCTAAATTCTGCCCTTTTGGGCACTCCAAGGAGGCTACATGAGCACGCAAAAACTACAGCAAAGCACCTGATGGGCACAACCTGAACCTGGCTTGTGCCCAAACCAGCCATCCTCCTGCTACCTTCCATCTGCACAGTGCTGCAAAAGCTGATTATTTAAGAAGTTTTGGGAGAGGCCTGAAGTTTTGTTCCTGAGCAGAAGTTAACGGGTGTTATTTGATTGCTTTGACAGTCTTGAAAATTGTTTTTGCAGCTTTTTTTTCCCACCCCTGGGCTGTCATTCTTCATGAAAGCAACTTGAATTTAATCGCAAGGCTATGTCGGACTCCTGCAGAAGCGACTTTTAGTCTCATTTTGACATTAAGATAAAATAATAATAATAAAAAATCAATGCATAATAATTTCTGTGATCTGCCATCCTCTTTGGTCAAACTCATCCATAACAAATGAAGTAACAGTAAAAAAACCACTGCTTCTGTGAAGACGCAACTCTGCTTATTGCACATTTAAGACTTCTGCTGCCTTTTCCCCTCTTCTGCCAGTCTTCACAGATACATTTAAAATCCTTGCACTTCACTGAGAGCAAATGACTCCTAGTTTCAGCAGCTGGAAGAGCACAGCATGATTGAGCTCGTGCTGCACCTTTACTATTATTTTCCCTGGTGAACACAGACCTGCAAACCCTCCTGTGCATTCAGATGGTGTTTCCACCATGCACGGAGGGTTCCTCAGCGTGATTAGGATTCACGCTCCTTTGCTGGTGCAAACAGGCAGTATCTAAACGTGCCCATTGCCACCAGGTTTGCTCTAGGACAAGTCACCCCTCCTGCTACCTGCATCTCTATAGCCACCAGTGCTGTTCCTCAGCAGAGCTGCCAGCAGCTGAGACATGAAGCATTTACGCCGTTTGCAGGATTTGTGTTGTGTTTGCCTGGTGGCACTGGAAATACCTGTTATTTTGTGAAGGTCTTTGCTGACATGCTCATATCTGGTTGAAAATCCACAGTGGCCAAAACTGGAACCCAGAACTGATTTTTTTCCCCTGAATTTCAAAGCGGATAAGAGCATTAAAAATCCTGTCCAGAACCCAAAACCCAAAGTAGTACTTTCTATGCGTATAAACAGATGACCTGCTTAACGGGATTTTCTTGGATCCAAAAGGGCAGAAATCTCATGGAATTTTTGATGATTTGGGGTTAAATTTATTTGTTTGGGAATCTCACAGTGCTGGCTTTTAGACTTTATACTTGGGCTCTTCCTAACCGAAATGTGCACTAAGCTCCTATTTCTTCTGATCGAAGCAAGGGGCTGAACCAGTCTCCATTAAAAGAAACGGTGATTTATTGAAAGGAAGAGAAAAGGGACGAGAAGACTTGTCATGATTAACTGAACATGGGATGACTGGCTGCGACCAAGTAAGTCTAAGGGGTAAGGATGGTTATTACACAAGCAGTTAGGATAGTAAATATTCCTTAAAGTTTCTTCCTTTCTTAAAATGTATTTGGGCATTGAGTCCCAGGAAACCGGAGGGACATGTCCTGGATTGGGAGGTTCTCAGCTGTGGTCCATAGGCTGGTTATGGTCCATCTTACGGGACCTCTGGGACCACTCTGCCTGGTCGTATTGCTGGTGGAGCTCGCTGACGAGCACACACAGCACTCATCTCACACCACAAGGACATGAAAGCGTCCCCATGGGGCAGACTGGGGTGGCCAGGGACATGTGGCCGGGGCAGCAGCATTCACTCACGCAGCCTGAATGGGATAAACAGGCAGCGATTCATATTTCCATGGGTTCGCACACATTCACACAGCCGTACTGAAAGGAGAAGAAAGAGTTATTTATGATGTGTTCTGAAATATAAATTATATCAAAGTCAAAGCTCAGGGTAATTGCTGCTGAAGTGGATCCAAAGGTTGGCATTATGATTAAATAGCGCTGCTGCCTTTTAGGGGAAATCTAGTTACAGACAAACAACATGGAGGTCAGCAACAAAATATAATTCAATTCTTAGCTATGAATTAATGAATGTGTTTTAGATTAATTTAAATCCACAAAGAGACTTTGTGTTGCAGAAATATTCATTAGGAAGTTTACCAGATTATTCCTCTGGCAGGGGTTCAGCTTTCCGCGCTCCTCCAGGTGAACCCGCTTCTTGCAAAGCACACGGAACGTGCTGGCTTTCCTTACAA
Source organism: Dromas ardeola (assembly GCA_013398915.1). Lineage (NCBI taxonomy): Eukaryota > Metazoa > Chordata > Aves > Charadriiformes > Dromadidae > Dromas > Dromas ardeola. The sequence continues at coordinate 288,637 of VYZM01012925.1, read as the reverse complement.
AACCTGTTGGTTTTCCGATGCTTCCCCTCCGTTGCAGATGACCTGTGCAATGCCTGCTGCTGCCCACCGCGCTCGGAAGAGGATGTTTGCGGTGTGCCACCACCAGGATGAGAGACAGGGTTGTTTGAGCTCAGCTCAATTCGGCAGCACTGAGAAAATGGTGAAATGGAATTAAAAAAAAAAAAAAAGGCTGGAAATGCCACCCGTGGACCAGGTGGCATCTCTCCACCTCCTGCTCCGGGAGTGTGGCCTCTCTGCAGGAGAGCACAGGCTTCAGTGGGGTTAAGTGTGTCCTGGAATGTTTTCTGGAATAACAGAGCTCTTCCCAACTGGTGCTTATGGGGGTATGTGCTGGAAATCTTTTATTTTTTGAGGTTATTTGGAACCTCTTCTATGTGATGATAGTCTCTGGCCGCCTTCCTAATTGTGCAAGGAAAAGAGCTGATGCAGCCAAGGACCATCCGGGGGAGGAAAATAAAATGCGTTCAGTGGTCGCAAGAGGGGATGGAGTAGGGACAAGTCACACCAGTAGGTTCACAGCCCTGCCAAGGGGTGCTGAGCCCTAGTCCTGCCTTCAGGAATGGTGCTGGAGTGGGAAGGGCCTCACGACCCACCACCCCATCCCAGGAGGGAGCTGGGGCCATGGGGACTGTGCTGGCAGGACATGAAACAGCTCTGACACTGCCTTGGCTTCGCTGTCCCCGTCATGGTGGCGGAGGAGGGAGGGATGGCCAGGCCAGAAGGCCACCCGCTTCCTTGCACCTCCTGTGAACTTAATTGGCTGCTTCTCAGTGCTGGAGGGATTCATGACGTGCCTCAATGGGGGCAGAAGGCTGCATTTGAAATAAGATGGGCACATCCCTCTGTCCTCACTGCTATGGCTTTGGATTGCAAACCAAACCACAAAGAGTATACACGGCAAGGGAGAAGAGAAGATAGCACCTCCCTAGAGTGAAATATTTGGATATTGAGAGCTAGGTCATCTCAACCCCAAAAATAAACTGCTCTCAGCTTGCTGCCACCAGCTGCAGAGCTGCTGCTAATGGAGATGGGCTGTCTGTGCTCAGCCCATGGTACCTGCTCGTGGTGTGCATCAGGTACTTTGGGGGTGGCTCTGGGGGTTTGGTTAACTGGAGGGAGCTGGAGCTTCCTCCTTCCACCCAGACCTGCAGAGAGATGCTAAAAGGCGAGGTGTGGGGCTCTCTGGCCGTCCTGCCTCCCCCAGGTCCCTGCACACTGAATGCACTGCTGCTCTCCTGCCAGGGCAAGGGAGTACGCATGGGCTGCGAGTTCCTCTCCTGTGGCTCGTTCAGAGCAGATTAGAGTGGGTGGGTTAGGAAAGGGTCACAGGAGGTATCTGTGGGGCCAGCACAGTTCCTGGAAATGCAGGCACAGCGGGGTGGGCTCCTGCTGGAACAGTCCCAGCCTCTGTGCAATGGGGACCACTGTCCTCCCAGATCTGGACATCCCAGCTGGACTTCTTCATGTCAGTCTCTGAGTGCTCAAATTCTCCTGCTTGCTCTTTTCACTCCTCCGATGGAAGAGGTACAAGAGATGAAGGTGCTCTGACACTCTCTTCCATGGTTCCTTCTCATTCACCAACTCAAGGACAGATTTCATTTCCTCCAATCCCCAAATAAGTGAGATTTATTGTCAAATTGAGACACTTTTGACAAATCCAAAGGATAGAAATCCTCCTCTGGATACTTCTCACTCTGGGGAAATGGCATTTGCCTTTTTCTTTGCTTGTCCATCAGCTCCTTCCAGCGCATTTGCAGCAATGACAGCTGTCCTCCCTCAGCTGTAATCTAGTGTTTGAGCGATTACACTTTTCAACTGGCGTACAAGTTGTCTGAGCAATTTGCTCTTTGATTTCAGATCAGCTGCTCTTGACAGAAATGCTTTGCTTTTGCTGTGCTCCTCGGTTTGTAACATGTTAGTGGCTGAGGCTACGTGTATGTATTATTTGAACATTTGGATTTTTATGATTTGGCACCCTGCTCTCTAATTAACGGCGATGTAATATAGCCTGTGCAGGAACCTCCAACGAGGGCGACTACTGGTCATGATGGCCACCACCCGCTCCTACTTGTGACGTTGCTTGGTGCCCCCAAAGCACTGCAGGGAAAGCCTGCTTCCAACTCCACCTACCTGCTAAGATGAAACACTGTGCTGCATGTCCTAAATGTAGCTTGGTCGATTGTTTCTTCGATGGGATGCTGCTTTTTCTGTAATTTGGTAGGGTTTTTTGGTTTTGTTTGTTTGTTTTTTAAGCAGAATATTTTTTTTCTTTTCCTGTGGCTTAATACGGTTTGTTTCAGAAAGCTGCCCTAGCCCTGGGTAGCCTCACCCAGCCTTCTGCTCCAGATGGTTTTGCTTTCCTGCAACGTCAAAATCTTTGGTCACAGAGGCCAACAAGTAATAATTCATAAGCCGTTTTTGGCTGCTTTTAGCTCACAGTCAGGAACAAGGGTGGAAATGCATTTATTATGGAGAAGTTTTAGCCATTAAACTGGGACTTTGCCTTCCAAGCACTGCAGTAATTTCTCACCCCTGAGTTTCTTTCTTTGCTTATGGTAAGGAACCAGCTGCAGAAGTTTAGGATGCGCAGGACGTGGCTTCCTTCACCCTTGTGCATGCCCAGGCCTCCGGGAACAGGTGGAGACTCCAGTGATCACCAACTCAGTCCTGGCGTTTCTGGAAGGCTCTTGCTTGGCTGAATATGGGCTTTTTCCAGGCACCATTTACACCATCCCTGGGGTCGCTGTACAGAAGTCACAGGACGAAGATCCCTGTCGGGGGGTAAAGAAGCAGGTGGACTAGGGCATGTGTTTCTTTCTTGGACGGCAGCTCTGATAGCTGGAGTTCGAGAACAAGATTCGTCACTGGCATGAAATGGTATAGCTCAGATGAATTCAGATACTATCTGCTTGAAATGAGCTGCTTCTAGTTTCCAAGCAGCAGGAAAAGCAGCCGAAGCCGCTCGGCTGAAGTCCTTCTTTTGAGCACTAAGGAAGCAGCAGAAAGAGCATGAGGAAGGCAAGTCTGCTTGAGCTGCTTGTGGGGACTGTAGCCAAGATCCTCCCCTCTGGGATTTAATTCAGCTTTAATTAAGTCATGAGTTCCAACCTCAGTCTTTTTGGGTGCTGCAAAGTATTTTTCTGTAACCTTTAACCAGAAGATTTCCTTTCATAACCTAAATGCCACGATAGCATTTGAGCTGGGCACCTGTTCCCAGCAGAAGCATTTCACTCCACTTCCTAGCCAGTAATTTAATATTCTGGTAGTCGCCAGGATAAGTGTGTGTGTGTGTTTTCCTGTTATCAGCATGTATCTACTACTATCTATTAACTAAATATGTTTAAAAGGGCCAACACGGTGTTTGTAACCCTGTCTTATAAAGGACCCCGCACTGGAAGGAAGGATCTGTGTTGATCGAGTTGCTGATGACCAAACTAGATGCTTGATTCAAGCTTAAGCTTATTAAAAGACTTCTATAACTTTGAAGGCTTTGGGACTAGACCCATACTAAGCAACAAAAAAAACTATAACTAAAGCTCAAACCACAGTGAGAGGAAACCCCATGAGTGTCTAATATTGAAATAAGCAGCACACCATAATAGGTTTAGGAAATAGATGTTTTGGGCTCATGGAGAGTCCTCAAAATCTATAAAATTAATTGAAGCAGGAATGAGACTAGTGACTCCAAGGAACAGATGCAGCAAAGAACTCTTAGCTACTCAGATGTCGCTATGGGACTCCAGTCCAGTTTCTCTTGCCATCCCCACCCCTCTCTGGAGGGCAATCTCCTGGTGTCACTTTGTCGCCCATGCAGCATGGGGGCCACCGTTACCCTTACCGCAATTGGATGTTGGGGCTCTTGCAGGCCAATTAACTGGGAGGTAGAGAGGGATGCAGAAAGACTGTCCAACGGAAAACGCCTCAGTTTAAGATGTCTCACTGGCAACCAAAGCATTCCCAAAGTGTTCAGCGCTTTTCTCTCCAAGGGCACTTGGCACCTGGAGACCCTGGGTGAGATTTTCACCTCCACTGCCGGCAGCCCTAGCAGGACTGCACACTTCAATTTTATAGCCTGGTTCCTGCACATTTCCAGGAGAAATTTTTATCTTGGAGAATAACCAGCCAAGTGGATGGGAAAGGCTGAAGCAGCTGCTGGTCCAAGGAGCACATCTGGAAGGCTTGCTAGAATCTGATCAGCTGCCAGCTCCCCCTTGATCAGCTCACGGTGATGCCTTGCTGCATCCCCCAAACGGCATCTTGCTCCAACCCTGGTACCAGCCTCTGGTACCTGGGGGTGATGTCTCCCATTGCTGGAGCTTGAAAATGCTAAATGCTTATTTTCATTAAATACAATAGTTTTATTGCCAGATTTGGAGACTGTGGGCTCTGTGTGTGTGTGTTCACTGACCTCTCCTGGCCAGACCCAGGATGCTCTGCTGGGCTGCACCAGGCACCTCCCAGTCAGCTGGAAACCAGGCGCCCCTGAACACTTGCCCAGGGAAGCGTTCCCACTGGGCAAGCAGCGATAGGGCTTAGTGTCCAGCTAAAAGGCAAAAAAAGAGGCAAGGCAGCCCCCTGGGGAAATGCAGAAGATCTTCAGTGATATCTTTAAATAACAAACTAAATTTGTCTGTGATTGCGAGTAGACCACGGCATGGAAGTGGTTATTGTTGCAGTAATAAACCACAGTATAGGACCACAGATGAGGGAGACCTGGAAGCATCAAAAAATCCATCCCAATCCCACAGTCCTTACTGGGGAAAAATTAGGATTGAAACTGCACAGGCTGCAAAACCATGCCTGTGAGGAAACTGGGCAACATTGGAAATACTAAAGAAATAAGTATAAGGAAGAAAGGAGACAATCCAAGAGGTTTTCACATGTATTGGGGAGGGCATCATAGGCTGAAGGAATTTGGTACATCTCTTAGCTGCACAGTGTGGGACCTTCTGTAAAAACCTGTATGAAAATGACTGTTACTGTGCTGTTGTAGTAAGAGTTCAAATAAGCAGCAGGAATTTTCCTGACAAGATAAACCCAAAATCTCCCCATTCTTATGGATTTCCACAAATACCTCTTATTTACGTAACCACCTCAAAACACCTCGTTCAACTGCTATTTCTCGGCTGAACATTTCAACACCTGCCACCTTACAGGCCGAGCAGCATTGCTGCGAGCTCACGTTTGTTTTCAGGCAGGGGCCGATGATGAAGTGATGCCTCTGGGGCAGGTCTCCAGCAGCCCCCGGGCAGTGCTCGCCCCTCTGCAGCTCCCTTGCAAACCAGTGCCCAGACCCAGACCTGCTTTCTCAGCCTGCTTCCATTGCTTTTTTTAATTTTTCCTGCTGGAAAACAGGAAGGATCAGCTAAGCCTATAGCTTAAATATTATAATTAATCGCTGCTTTTTGATTTTTTTTTATATGCCTTCTGCTGCGCTGTTAAAAGTGGGTTTTCTTTGTGTGAAAAAGACTTTGTTTGCCTGAAACAGTTTTTTTTTCCCACTCCGGCATAAATACCACTTTGAAAAATTGCATCGCAAAACTCGCAGCGCTGGGATTTTAGAAACAGAGCCTGAACGGCTTGAAACTTCACATAGCTCGGCAGCGAGGAGAGCGTGGCTTTCATCTGACAGGCTGTTTAAGGATGGTTTGACCTCTCTCTTCCTTTACATGCTGGGAGTTAACTTCTCCTGTAAGTGTCCAGCATAAATTCTTTTAATGCAAATTTTCTTGTCAAAACTACAAACAGACATCTGATCAAAGGTCAGCTCTCCTTTGTGTTCCTGTTTGATATAGAAATTTCTATTTCATCTTTGACTGTCATGGTCAGTTAAGGGAACTGTAGCCTGATGGGAAATTACTGATGCATTTCATGTCCTCTTTCCAACAAGTTTTTTTTTCCTCCCCTTTCATATCTTATGGGTGTTTTAATTTGAATATGTTTTCATTTTTTAATGGAATAGTTAAATTAGCTTTGAAAATGTAGCAGTACAACACTGAAAATTGTCTGCTTTTTAACTGAAGCTCAATTTACTGCTATTTGATACCCTGGGAGCTGATCAAATAATTATTATTCTCGTTCTGCTGGCTTTATTTCATGCTTAACTTGTGGATCTTTTTTTTTATGGGGCAGTGCCTGAAGAACAGGAATTGCAGCAAATGGAAGGGTTTGGAAAATTTTGTATTTACATCTTGGGGTTCCTTGTCTCTGCCAGCTCCAAGAGAGCGTGGGGACCCCTGTGACTGCGGCACTGGAGCCCACTCGGACCCCTGCGCTGGGGACGCTGCAGGGAACTGGCCACGCTGAGATTTGGGATGATGCAGAACGTAGGTAGGGAATGAATGCAAAGCCCCATTTCTATCCACGCTGACTCTCCTATGTCCTAGGAGACATTTTCTTCTTTTCTAGAAGCAGGACCATGGTTTAACTAGCCTGCACCAGATTGTCCGTGCTGTTTGCCTTCCCAGTCCTCCCAAAACCCATCTGCCTCTTGACGTACAGTCCCTCTTGCCCCATTAGCTTTGCACCTGAGTCCCACGATGAGATTTAACATCTGGGCACCTTTGTAGGCAGGGGAATTTCATTTTACAGTTGTGGCCCTCGGGTTAAGTTTCTGGGGATGTTAAAGAGTAACTCCCCCGAGGTTTACAGGCGCTGGACCTACGTGATTTGCTTAAAACAGCAAAGGATGTTTTTGCCAAAGCAGGGGATTGAACACAGCTCTTCCCACATCCCTGGCCAACATCCTAATCCCCATATATCATTCTCCTGCAATTCTTTTGGAGCTCTTCACAGTTCGTAAAGTCAAGCCCATGTCTAAGTCCTTGTACCATTAAACCGCTGCTACTGTACCCCTTCATTTATGCCTATGCAGGTGCACAGTGTCTATGTGGCTACAGGGCTGACAAAACCCTGGGGACATGTGAGATTTGAGGATGAAAACCCCGATTATGATTACTGTACAGCTGTCCAAACCTAGAGCCACTCTGGGGGTCCCTATCTGTTGATGAGTTCTGAAAGCCTTTGGGGTTTTTGCTAACACGACTGCTACTTAAAAAAAGAACTGGAGCCATAACCATATCTAACAAGTGGGGTGGCATAATTGGATATCACTGTGTGTCCGAGAAAAGTGGCCTTAGAGCAGATGTCTGCTGCAGGGGCTGAGATGGACAACAGCCTCAACAACTGGGACCTTCTCCTGTGGAGCTGCCTGGACCAGATGCTGGGCCACGCAAAAGCTGTAACGCAGATGTGCATCGCTGTTGAGCAGACTGCGAGGCCTGGGAGCGGGCAGGATAAGTGGGCATTCAGCAGAATAACATTTAGGAAATAGCCTTAAATTTAACTTTATCACTACCCCTCAGGAGAGATCCTGAAGCATTTCTCCCGCTGCAAATCTGTGCCCTGGATCTGTAATTGCTGGTGAATTGATTCGGCTGCTTTTAGTGCTATGCAGTTCAGTGAGAAGCTGTGGCTTTCCAACCTGTAGATAGCAAAAGGTACTGTGATGAGTGAGTCCTTCTACTGGCATCACTTAAAAAATTGATACCTAGGCTTGTTGGCTTGATTCCCTGCTGAGTATAATTGTCTCCTGAGGGAATAGGAGGCCACGGGCCCCATCTCTTGGGATGTCACCTGGGTCCTGCAGCATCCAGGAACGGTGTCTGTTCAACAACTAGCCCACGCCAACAGAGATTGTCCTTCGTGGTGACAAGAGGCACCAATCTCTTTGAAACAGATCACTCCATCATGTAGCAGAAACACTTCTTATAGATTAGAAACACATCACCCCTGCTAGCCAAGCTCTTGCCAGGGTTTTAGGTCTGAGGAGCAACCAAGGCTTAATGAACCCATCAGCCAGCTGATCCCGGGCCCTGGAGGGAGGTCCCTGGTGCTCCATGGGGCCTGACCCTTCCCCCAGGCCCATGTTGGTGCACAAGGGATAACTCTCATGGAGAAATGCACATGCAGCTCCAGGATGCAGCCCTGCAAGCTCTCATGCTGATGTCAAATGCAAAGGAGCCTTTTCCCAGATCACTGCTATTTATTTTGTTTTCCTGGGAGTTAAGTTGATGAAAATATGCACAGTGATGCATCATGGTCAGGAGAAATTGCATGAGACACCTGGAGATGGTCACTTATTAATGTCACTAATGTCCCCTGGCTGGCTCTGAAATGACCCAGTGCTGCAGAGAGTCGTGTGTGTGCTCTGCAAGGAGCTGGGGCACTGCAGTGGCACCCAGTGCTGTGTCCGAGCTCCGGCAGCTGGGGTGGCCCTCTGTGCCCACTGTCCCCAGCAGCCAAGCACTCTGCTCAGCCCCAAATGATGTCTCGAATCCAGGTTTCTGCAGCCCCATATGACAAATGCTGCTCCGGCAGCCTGGAGTCAGCATCGCACTGGGAAAGGGAGGAAAGTGTGTTTGAAACTTGAACTTGTCACTTCTGCCACAGTGGTCAGCATGCTGGGATGAAGGAGGGAGCAGGGCTGGCCCCTAGGGCTGTAAAAGTGCAGGGATGTCTGTATGAATGCTGTCTTCTAGTGAAGGAGATGCCGTGGTTACAGGGCCAGGGTTTGCAGGGCATCTGGGGGTTGGCAAACACACAAAAGATAGATCAGGAAAATGCTGAACAACAACAAACGGCTGTGGAAGAACTGTCCGCTCTTTGAAATGGTCCTCCTTCCCCAGTGAGGATGCATTTTAGCCTTAAGGGAATGTTGCCTTCATGCATAAAACTACTTAAGACCAAGGCTTGGAAGACTTACTCATGACTGAGCCACTGCCTCCTCCTCCCCACACGGCTCCAGTGTGAGCTCCCGGAGACCTGGTCTTCCTCATCCGCTCTGTAGCTTTGCAAACCTCCCCCTTCCAGGATTGTTTCCCCTGGCTCTGCTGGAGCAGGATGACCACAGCTGCTGATCCATAACTCACACTGCTAGATTGTGTCTCCTCTCAGCAAAAAGCTTTTTAAGCAATTTCTCTTCTCCTTTCTTACGTCCCCTTCTGTTATCTTCAAGCACAAAAGCTTGTTCCCTTTAGATGGAGATGGACGTGAGGCAGCTCGGATGCGTGAAGCCGTCCTTTGCCAGGGAAGACTTTGTCCTTCCTCAATGTCTGGGACCAAATCACCTCTCATTTATCCAGCTTGAGTGAACACAACTTCTTCAGCCTGCAACGTCCCAGCTCTCCTCCATCGGGTGACAGTGACACCAGATGGCAGCAGTGGCCTTCGGATCCCAGCAGCGCTGCCAGCTCTGTGCGAAGATGCAGGTGAGGATTTCTCTTCATCCCGGACATTTGGAGGACAGCTTCCCTCTGTGCTCTCCTGCGCTGGGGCTCAATAAGCGCCCATATGGGCGCTCAAAATAGATTTGCGCCGAGTATCTATATGCTGTAGTTGTTTAATGTGTCAAAATGACACACAGGCTCCAACTTAAAAATCAAGAAAGAAAATTCGTATCTTCGGCCATTTTGTCATGGCTTTGATGGCTTTGGTGCTGCTTTGACAGGTGAAAACAAAGATCAGGATTTTTGAAGGTCACGGGGATTTTTGGGTGCCTGGTTAAAGCGATCGCTAACTAACCATCTCTTTTCTGAGGGGCTCCCAGTTGATCACTCGGGACTTGTGGCATCCCACATTTTTGGCCTTTGGCCTCAAGAGGCTTTGGAAGACGTTGGGACGGCGCTGGCCGCATCGTGGCAGAGCCTCCTGCCCAATGTGCCATGGCTCGAGTCCAGCCACTGCCCCTCCTGCCTGCAAAGTCCTCAGTGGGGTTAGCATTAAAACTTTGTGAGAGAGAGACCAAAGGCTGGACCAGGAAGCCACAGGCTGTGTCAAGAGATGTTTTTTTGGGGATACATTCACCTCGCAAACCTTTGCAGATGGGGAGTACGGGTCCTTGAGCAGTGCTCCCCAGGCAGAATTGCCATGGCAGCCGGGTGGGAGATGGGGTGCGGGGTGTGTGTCCTATATGGGGGGGGAAACTACAGAGCAGCAAAGTGGAGAGCAGATCCTCACAGGTCAGACGAAGATGGCTTGATTGGGCTGGCTGCTTCTCAGAAGACTTTCAGGACATGTTATGAACCGCACCACCATGCAGCAGGGCAAAATATTGCTTACTCCACATTTTTTCTTGAAATAAATCAATTGAAGAAAGTTACATTAATTCTCTAGGCAGCAGTTTATTCTCTCCTTTCAAATTACCATGTTGTAGTGCTTTAATCTCCTGCATGATTTTTGTTTATGATGACGCCCAAATACTTATTGATTTTTTTTATTGATTTGGGGGCTATCAATTTACCTGTTAGCCACGGGGTCACTCCAGGAATTATTAGTGTACTAACTGCAAACAGAAAAAGAAAAAAAACTAACAACTCGGATGATTGATTGTTCTGTGTGTTTGGGCAGAGAGTGCCAGCAAAGAGAAAGAGCAGAGCTAAATCCGGTTGGCGGGGGGAGGACCTGTTTCTGATGGTCAAAAATAGAGAAAGCCAAGTGGGTGCTGCCGGCAGTCCCGTCTGCGCTGGACAGGCTGCCTGGCCACGCTCGGTCTGTGGATTTCTGAATGATACCAAAGCCCAATTAAAATGGCACGAAGTAATTCATACCGGTATGCTTTAAAATAGTGACCATTTTAAGCAGCCTGGCAGTGAGAGTAATTTTGTTCAACAGTGGAGATGGACTTGGGTTAAATAAGAGAAATACCAAAACAGATCCGAACCCTGCTAATACGCTGTCTTTTTTTCTCTTAGATACTAATAACTGCATTTTAACCTCTCTGCTACTCACACTGACCTGATTTGCAAACAGAAATAAACCATTTCAGCTTAATTTATGCAGGGCAGTGACCCTGCAAGTAGCAGGACAGGAGATCTGGGATCAGCTTTCTCTCTACCTCTGCCCAGGAGCTCGGGACAAATTCAAGTTTTTAACAAAACCTCTGGAGTCAGGAAAATCTCAGAAACACCAGTAGTCGTGGATCACAGACTTAGTTTCTTTATCTGCCTCCACTACCCCTGAGCAAACCACTGGACTGGCCTCCAGGTGTGCCCATCGCAGCCGGTTGAGCCTGCAGCACCCAGGAGAGGTTGGGATGGATACCCCTGAAAGTGTTATACTAAAGCCTGCAACAGCCCTTCAGAAAGGACTGGCAGCGTCTCTTACACACTATTATCTTGGAAAACCTGATTAAGCTCCCTAGATACCTCTGCCATAGAAATAAGCTACCACCTAGAGCAGAGACCCCATTACAGCAGCCAGGCCAAGTGGGCTGGCCCCTGCTCTTGAGTTACCAGCACTTATGAGTGGCCACATAACCTGGAAACAACCGTCAGCACGTGAACAAAACCAAGGGTTTTCCCAGCTGAGAGAGGAGCTTGCAGTAGCTTTGGACAGCAATAGTGTTCAAGCTTCTCAACTTGGGATGCTAGGAAGGTGCTGCAGCATATTGCCTTGTAATAACATGAAGCGAAAGCTCAGCAGAAAGTCTGTGAACCAGATAAGATTGATTAAACAATTTCTAACCAACGGGGTTGCACATAAAAATTTTATTAAAACCTCAAGTGCTAAATTTATTTCCTGGGTCTGTCACCGCTATTTTTTTTTTATTCAGTAGTGATAATTACTACATTAGAAATTAAATGAACCTCATATACTACATCTTTCAGACCTCCTAGGAGAGTTGTGAAAGTGATTTAGGGAAGTGAATTTGCTATTGTGCCTAATCAAGTTACAGTAATTGTCACCTATAATTTTAACTTGACTGTTATGTGTTTAATTGGAAGCTTTACCTTTGTTTTTTTGTAACTGAGCTTCTCTGTACTGTTTTTCTACTTTTCATCCCCACCCAAAACTCACTGACAGAAAACGAATCATTGCAGACAGCTGTGTAGTTAACAGTGTTGCTGTTTGCTACCACATCAGCTTCTTGATCATTCTGATGTGTTGCAGCATCAGATGATCTTCCTTGTGAAACCTTGTCTCCCTTGAGATCATAAGCGCAGCTGTGTAGATACCAGTGGCAATAAAGGGGCTTTTTGGGGCTGGGGGATCCTTAGTAGGACTGCAAGTATTGCAGCACTCTGTGGATTGCAAAGTTAACGTAAGTCCTAGGACTGTCTTATGTGCGTTGGGGTGAAAGCCGGTCCCCTGCAGAGGTACTAACGTGTACTAAAATCTCAGTGGTTGTTTCTGAGGATGCTGACTTACAGCAGGATGGAGCCAGGCCGCTCTGTCTCTGTGCGGCCCCTGGTTCTGTAGGTGCTTGGTCAGAAACACTTTCAGGGACTTGTCACCCTGCTCTCTGCCGTGTGCTTCAGAGATGCTGGGCCCTATGCAGCCACCTTAGAAGAGCTTATTAATGTGTGCCTCATCCTGATTCCCCCCATCAGGCCACAGCTTGTTTCCTCAGTGAGCTTTGCCAGGCAGCAAACTGCCCCACAAGCCAAAGGGTTTACAGAACAGCAGCAGGGGACCTGCAGGTGAGTGGCGAAGTAAGATACAGCAGAGCCAAAAGCACCCCAGTGTGTCTCAGCAAGACCCCAAGTTGCCCTGGTTGGGAGCTGGGTCAAGGGTAGGCTCATGGAGGTTGCTAGTGCCTTCTCTCCTCCCAAACGCATGTAGTGAGTTCAACACATGTTCTTTTCTGTGGTCTGAGATCTGGGCAATTGCTCTGGTCACTCTGTTCTTCCTTCCCCCTTCTTGCTAAAGAAATGTATCTGTGCATATATATTCACACAAATTCAGCCTGTAAGGAGACAAGGTTTCTTGTGGGTTTAGGGAAGATGGCAATGATTATAAGCATGGAAACTTGAAACGGGTTCATCTGATTATTGATCTTCAACCTTCCTGGATGCTTGCCCATTATCAGGTTGAGGAACTGGGGCTGCTTCTGGCCGTACCCATTCAACATAAAGTAATACTTGTCCCACTGGAGTTGCATAATACATAAAACCTGTCCAATTTAGGCTGGGATCAGGCCCTCCATTTTTAGAGAGTCTGTTATGGATCCTTAAACATCCAGAAAGGCTGTATTATGTTGATGCAATTAATGGACGTTACTTGAATCTATTTTATCGCTGTAATACTCATAGAAGTTATTGTGCTTGTGTGGTTCTGCTCTCACATTCTGGAGCGATGTGTGTAGAATAGCAGTAACCTTGTCCCTGAATAATTCATGTTGTTTGTTAGCTACTTTTTAAGCCTTTCTGCTTAACCACAAAAGATTAGCATTTTTGTTGCTTTTTTAATCAAAGGTTTGAGGTGGGGGGAAGTGAGAGCGTCGGTTTTCTTTTTAGCTTACTTTAAACAGTTCCCCAGGCTTTCAGTACGCAACTTAGCTATTCAAATTGGGATACTTTGGCCTTAGAAGCGTTTTAGCTAGCTCCTAGGCCTGCTACATTATACAACTTTCTAGTAAATCATGAATAAGTTGAAAGGCTATAGAGCTTTTTTCCTAATTTCTCAAGGGTCCTTTTACTACTTAATTTGTTTTCATCCCATGTTATTTACTGACTAACTCTAATCAGCTCTTCTGGTATTGTTCCAGTCCGCAAGTGTGGGAAGGTTTGGCAGGTAATGCGTGGCAGCACAGGGAGTTTGAAAGATCCTGGCCTTGAAATGAGTATTGTTGGTTGGAAATTGGACTGTATTCATTACATGCCGGAGTTCTCCTGAGCTTTGCCTTCAAGATAGGATGCTCCACTGGTGTAAAACAGCAAAGCTCTGTTAGGGCTCCCGAGTTGCACAGCTGCAGTTCAGAAATACTCAGTCTCCAAATCAACAGGATGGAGGCAAAAGCCACAGGTCCGGCTCAGAGCAGAGTGAGAAGGGAATGCCAGCCTCGGCAAATGCAGGGCTGGGGGTGTATTTTCTTTGCTTCGCTCTTGGGGTGATGCAAAGGAGCATTTTGTGTTGTTTGTTTTTTTCCAAAAAATTTAAAAGTAAAAAGTTGAATTAGTGATTCCAATGAGCATCCACCCTGTACACCTCAGGGAAAGAGGACAACGGAGGTAATACAAGGGGTTTGCAATGCCACTAGCTGATGAGATGACAACAGGAGGCAGCCCACTGAAACCAGCCTAGCACCTTGGCTGGCAGCTCCTTCTGCCCAAGAGGCCACTAAATCAGTGACACAGCTCTTTTGACTGTCTGTAGATCCACACCAGTCCTTTGTGTCTGCGTAAACTAAAATCACTGGCATGAAATAGCAGCCGAGTCCTGTTGGCACGAGCATGTCACTGAAGGGGAGTCTGGGCTGTCATGCTGACAGGTTTAACGGAGAAATGCTGGTGTGTGCAGAGAGCTCTATGGACATATTTGGTGAAGGAGAGGTTGGAGTGAGACCACTGCAGTAGGAAACAAATCCCCTGTCTCTGCAAGGCATCTCTGCTCCCCGCTGTTCTGTGTTTTTCCCTTTATTTTCCATGTTCTTTCTTTCACTCTGAATCCTCTTCTGACACACCAGGTGCGGTCTGGCAGGGGATGAGGTGACAGAAGTCAGTGCATGGCTGCAGCTGTTTGAGTGTAGCACTGTGGTGTGACATTCACAGCTTCCTCTGGCACTTAGAGCTGGCTTATCTCCTTTTTGCCACTGCTACTCCTTTTCGCTTCCTCTCTATGCCATAACATTTAAGAAACAAAACAAGGATGCTCTTGGAAAAACATACTGATTTTGAAAGAGACTGCTGTGTTAAATCCCAAACTTTGCAATGCAAACTCTCCAATCAAGCTAATTTTCCAAAATGCTGGCACCGAGTTTCTCTTCCTTCCCTTATTGATGCTGTGCAAGCCTCTTCTCCTGGAACTGCAGCTCATCCTATCGTGCACAGTTGCCAAGAGCCAGTCCAGTGCTCCCACATCGACATGTGGTGGAAATGACAGCTCCAGCTTTCACACGCTGGTGCGCTGCAGTCGCTGGGGAGTTTCTCTGTTCCACTATCAGGTTTCAGACCTCCCTGGTGAGTAGCTGTCCTCAAGTCACATCAGGTAAGCTTAGCTATGCGTTGAATTCAGAGCGCGGAACGTTTCAGCTTTGGAGGAGAACAATGAGACGGGGAGCTAGGCCCAGCCCCTGTCTGAAAGGTAAGGTTTTTAATACACTAAAAGAAACAGATGCCCTACACTTAAGGATGTGTGTTGTATCTAATTCCAGGTCCACCTCTGTTTAGCTGAATGCCAGGCCTATACATTTGAGGCAAAGTACGTACAATACACAGTGTATTACACGTATGTCTAAATGATGAATATTATGTTTAATGTCTGTATGTTTTGGTTCATTACGCTTGACAGGAAAGCTGTAATTCCAGGATTAATAGTCTGTAAATAAATTCAGAAAGCTATAGAAAACTATTGCCATTAGCAGACAGGAGCCAACCTCAGCAAATACATGTTTTTACTTTCCCAACTGTTGATGTTTCTGTCACTGAAAGAGTTAAGTTCTGCCCCCAAGTTTCCTCTGCAGTACTCTGTGGAGAAGTGACTGGCTCATTGTGAATTTTCTCCTGGCATTCCCTTTGCCTCAAAGGGACATTTATATTGACTATGATAGAACTGGGTTTAATTTTTTTTAATGATAAAAAGATGAATCTTTATTCAGATCTGAATTTATAAAATCCTTATTTATAAAGATTTGAATCTTTTAGCTGAAATAAGTGGATATGCTAGCTACTAAAAATGGTACTTAATTGTCTTACCAGGTCCCCAAAGCGCACTTGCTATTTTCTTTGGCAAATAGAGGAAAATTTTAATTTCCCCTGATTTGAAATGGAAAAAGAATAGTGAATAAGAGTGGCTACCCTGAGATCTTGCCTGCACAGCGCATGCTAGAAATGAGAACAGTCTCTGCAAGAAGAAAGTGGCATTAAAATTACTTTCCCTTTTAGCATTTATACTATTGCTATGATTAGTAAAAAAACTGAGCTCTGAGTGTTCTTGATGCCTATGACAAGCAAGCATGACGAATCTGAAAAAGGAATGAATGTCCTAACTCATTTTCCCTGCCCTTCAGTTCCCATGCTCCTTGTGTGGCTGACAAGCTTTGCCTTCCAGTTTGTCTGGGGCAGCAGGAGCGATGGGCGACTTCACAAGCCAGGTCTTGGGAGGGACTGGTGAGCCTGCTGGGGAGCTGCTTCAGGTGGCCTGAAGACTGCACGAGGAGCTGATGGGCACACAGGGCCTCAGCTGGCCCAGCCGTACCTACAGTCAGGTTTGTAGGCTTGCTTTCTGGCTAACCACCAAGGTTGGCTTTGGAGGCGCATTCAGACTTTAAAAGCGCAGAGGTAGTAGTGATGGATCCTTCTCAGGGTGAGAGCTTTGCTGATCTCCAGTGTGGCTGTCTTAGACTTCCAATGGGAACTGTGTGTCCTGCTAGGCTCACCTGGTGTGTGACTCAAACCAAATGGCATTGGCCTATGGGGGGTGCATTCAAGGGATGGAAAACAAAGAGTGAATCCGGCCCTTAGGTCAGGCTGTCTCTTCCCTGTGTATGTGCTGAATGCCTTGTACTGGGATGAGGCAGGGAAAGGTGTCTGTGCACGGTGGGCATGCGCTATGCAGAGAAGCACTTAATGTAAAATCAATTATCCATAAAACAAAACAAAATCATAGAATTGTATGATACTTTGGGTTGGAAGGGACCTTTAGAGGCCAACTAGTCCAACACCCCCGCCCCACGCAATGAGCAGGGACATCTTCAACTAGATCAGGTTGCTCAGAGCCCCGTCCAACCTGACCTGGAATGTTTCCAGGGATGGGGCACCTACCACCTCTCAAAGCAACCTGGGCCACTGTTTTACCACCTTCAGTGTAAAATTTCTTCCTTATACCTAGCCTAAATCTATTCTCTTTTAGTTTAAAACCATTACCCTTTGTCCTATCACAACAGGTTCTGGTCTAAAGTTTGTCCCCATCTTTCTTATAAGCCTTCTTTAAATAGTGAAAGGCTGCTATAACATCTCCCCGGGGCCTCCTCTTCTCCAGGCTGAATAAGCCCAGCTCTCTCAGCTTGTCCTCATGGGAGAGGTGTTCCACCTGAAAGGCATCAGAATACCAATTAAAGAGGTTAGACTTCTACAGTTGAGCGTCTGACCTAGCACCAAAGTGCTCCTTAAAAAATTTCTAAGTGTAGTCATTTGAGATGTGGCCTCAAAAGTAGAGCTTCCCCCCATATCGTTGTCTTGGTTCGTGGGCCGTGCAGGCTCTTGGCAGACCTTGCAGTTCCCTTCTTTGCTCAATTTACTCAATTGATGGATTTTGCAAGTGTCCTTTACCATGTGCTACCCCAGTAAGCGAAACTGATCACAACCTCTCCAAGATGTAGCTAATTCCAAATTGTTGACCTCTCACTTGTTTCTTTCTTGCCCCTAAGGAGGGCTTGGTGCAAAAATTCATGTGGCTGAAACATAAATGGTTGTGTGAGGCTCAAATGAGTGCTGAATACAGAACAAGGGGCTGGGGGGAATAACAGCTGGCAAATTCTACATTTTGGCACAGCGTGGTCCCAGCTTGAGCCTGACAAGTAAGAATCCTGTTTTTTGACTCCAGTGTGGCCTTTGGTCGTTGTTCTTAAATTCATGTAACAGACAAAATGAATTAAGTTTAAATACGGATGGATCTTACGGCGGGATAATGCAGTATCTACATATGAACATCTAGTTTTATTTGCATGTCAGTTTATCACCTATTTATCAAACAAGCCTAGGAAAGTTCAGTAGTTAAGATACAGTGATATTCAGTGTAATTTTTAAATGGTCGGGTTTGAAGTCTTGGAAACTGTTCCCCTTCCCACCCAATAGCAAAAAAAGTGAATGCTCTGCTAGCTCCACATATCACTTTATCTTAACTATTTTTGCTTGGAAAGCTCTTCTTTATTCTACTAGGTTAAAGAGCAGGCATGTTGTCTCAGCACAGTTAAATCCCACAGCTTATTACCATGAAATACATGAGCTTAGAGGATATGAAAGTGGTCTGCCCAGAGAGAGTTCAAGGCCTTTTGCATAAGGAACACGGTTCCAGGCTTTAAAGCCACACCATGTGTCAGGATTTTCAAAAAGGCAGTTCTCAAAACAGCCTTTTAAACTGGCAATTATTTCCCATATATCATCAAGACAGACTTTCAGAGGAGGAAGGGAAGATTCTAAAAAGAATTCAGTTTGGAAGGGTTCCTCTGCTTCTGAGGTGCCATGACAGGATGTGCAGGGACAGTCCCACTAGCTAAAACTTGACTAGCCCAGGGACCCAAGAGCAGCTTAATCATTGAAGCTTTTGGAGCCTGAATTGGGTGGCTGGCCTGTATTCCAGCTGGCATCTCTGCAGCTTTACCGTTGCCAGTATCTCCTTGGGGCAGATTAAAGCTGAGTGACTGCAGTTAGACACAGTCTTACTTGGCAAAAGAATTAGTTAGCAGAACCTGAATGACCTTATTTGGGGGAGGGTGGGGGTCAAGTAGGAGAAAATCTTGTTGCCCTGTTGCCCATCTTAACGGCTTTAGATTCCAGAATGAGTCATCTTCTTTTTTGTACATTCTAACATGGTTATTTGCAAATAATTTCTAAGACTCCACCTGTTGTCTGACTTCCAGTTATCTGATTTATTCTGTTGCACAGAGATTTTAGAGGAAATAACTTCCATTCTTTTTAATACATAACCATTAAATATACTTTTACAGCCAATAACAGACTAGGCGTTCTCTCTAGACCCCATCTTAGTGTCTCCCCATTCAACAATAAAGCTATTGACCGCAATGAGAAAAGGATCTAAAACCACAAACAGAAAATAAAAATTGCCAATGCCAAGGAATATGTAAACATAAGTTTTAATAAACAGTCAAATATTCCAAATTGAATCCAGAGGATATAAGTTATGCAATTGAATTTGGGTGGGTCAAGTGAATAAGGGCAGGTAATGAGACATCTGTATCACAGCCCATTACTTAAAAACACCTAATACCACAAATTAAACTGATTTCCTTATGAAAGCTGACACATTGGGCTTACCTCCATCCTAAAAAAGCAAATACAGGAGCACTTATAAAAATATTCACACTTTCCATTACCCTTTCAAGGATGTTAAGATTGTTCATGGTTGTTACCTTTTTGCATTCAGTGAATAGGTCTGTAACAGCACACTGCCCCATCTTGTTGTCAGATAGTATTGACTCAAAATTAGACATTAAAAGTTAGATGTCTGAGATGCTTTTTTTAAGCAACAAGCCTTTTGAGTTATGAAAAAAACTCCAGTGTATTACGCTTCCAGTGTTCTTCAGGCTGAAAGTACGAAGGGGAGAGATACTTTCCTTCCTTTTGCAGCTCCAAGGATTGTCTTTTCCAAATTCAAATTCTTTAAAGACAAAAAAAGTTACTGAAGAGAGAAAGAAAGAACTGAAAAACACAGCAGCTCTGAGTGATAACTTCAGAATGGCCCAAGAATTAGAGGATGGTGTTGAGTGTTTTAAGTTTACTGTACTCCCCCTAAAAAGAAACAAGTGTGGTTGCAGCTATGCCAGCTCCCCCAATTAAAAAGGAAAACTAGTTTGCTCTTAATTTCCTTGACTTGTTCCAGGCAGAAGAGGCACTTTATTTTTTTTTTTTTTGTTCTCCCTTTTCTCTACCCATCTGTGTTCTTTGGGAAATGTCTGCACCTTCCCCATGGTTGAATTACATCCTGAATAGAAGCTGGATCAGTTTAAATCTATATTAGAGTGTTAAAGTCCCAGCTCTTAATTGTTGGAGCTGGACAGGCAATCAGCAACCTATTTCTTTGGAGGTCTGTATGGGGTTTTCTGTGCAAGCTGCAGAGTTTTAATAACACATGTGTAGGTAGAAGCAAAAATGGATGAAGAGAAGGGGTAGCAGGAAGTCGTTATTCTTCTCTGTTGTTACCTCTTCTACCATTGTAAGGGAGATGAGATTAAACCACTTGCTGAGATCCGGTTCTGGAGATAAGGTCAGAAATACACCCCTCTGGGTTCTGGAAGGGACATATTTCTCCTTTGTGTGTGGTTTGTTTTACAGAGTGGCCGAGAAGCCTGGGGGATATGGGTTGTGTTTGCTGGCAAGAGGGGTTTCAGAGACTCCAGGTTTGATGTGCAGTGTTTGTTCCAAATAGCTGGGAAGCCAGTTATTTTTAAGTCATGCTTTTAAACATGGCTTTTAGGAATAAGAAATTAAACATGCAGAGATGTGCATGAAATACCAACAGAAATACTTTACCTGCAAAGAGGTTAGAGTTAATTCAGTCCCAGTGGATGCTCTGGTAGTGCCACATTTTCTGTTGGCAACTGGGGCTCTGATGCACACCTCTGTAACACAGCCACGAGAAGCTTAAGGGTCTTGGCGTGTTAAGAAGGGTTCATCATAAAAATACAGTTAGAGACTTGACAAATTGGAACAAGGTTCATACTCGAGTCTGCTGTTACCCAAACAGGGCCATTTCCTTTGAGATCGCTGTTAGGTTATACCTGCTGAAAAATGAGGTTTCACTGAGACCAAACTCACTGAATCTCCTTTCTTTCCCCTGTGAAGAGCAGATCCAGCAGAGTACAGGTCCCTCATCTCTACACAGGTACCCAAGCCTTCTCTGTCAGGCTCCTAGTAATCGCAGACTGCTCTTGCGAAACTTTATGTTGATGGTGGATGAATGGGTATTTTGTTCTCAAGTGACTGCTCCAGAATACATCACAGTCACATCACCTAAACAATGCCAGTCACCCAGGTTTTCAGTAGCTGCTGGGACTTGCTGAAAACAGCAGAGCCTGTCATTCTGAGATTAAGGAGGGATTAGCTGTGCGATTTCAGTCAGCCTTAAGAGAAAGGTTAAACAGTTTGGGAGGAGGAAGTACGTGCATGTGTGCGCACATGTGTCTTCCAAAACAACAGATGGTTTCAATAAAGTTGCTCCTGCTGCTACGAAGTGGCACTTCTTGACATTTGCAGAGCCATATCTCATCAGGGTTCTTGTTTCTACCAGCCTGTCTCAGCAAGGCCAAATCCACTGTACAGTATGGGGTAATCAGAAAAGGCACTCCGATATCTGCCCCATTAATTGCCCCCTGCCAGTCGTCCCTCTCTTCTGCTGTAATGCCCACTGTGCTCAGTGTGGCAGGATCAATTGGCTTTGAAGGGCAACTTTCCCTAATGATCCGCAATTCCCCCTACTTAAACTGCTGCAAGAACTGTCCGCAAGAAATACGTGATTTCTTGGAACCGCTAAACAAAAACCTCTCTGCTTCAATCAATATATCGATGTATTAAATTATTGTGCAACTAAATTAACGTGCCCCTTGGTGACAGAATTGCAGAAAATGAGCAGTGTTTTATGCATTAAAGACAAACTGGTAAAAGATTGTTTTTCAAGGTTAGATTGTTCCACAGTGAATATCAAGATTTTTCCAATTAAAATATGAGGGGTTTTCAGAGCGCAGTTGAATCAGCTGTATTACTACTCACAGATTCACAGTACAAATTAACACATACAAATAACTGAAGAATTGTAAATATTAGTAATAAAGACATATTTGGGAGATAGCAGAAATATTACTGTTTTTTTACCAGTATTGCATTTAAATTTTATAGTTAAACAATTTCACTGGAAAGAAATGCTTTTTTTTTTTTTGTTTTAACTGAAGAGATTAATGGAGAAAGTAACCATTCAAAATGTTGCTGTGAAAAACTAGAAAGCCTTGTCAAGCTCCTGCAAACCTTACTTCCCTTTGTTTGGACTGCGTGGCGTGTGTAGGGGCAGGCTGGTCATTCCTTTCACAATGGCCTCCACTTTTCAATGAAAAAACATCATATGGGAAAGGGCCACGAAAAAAAGGAAAAGAGGCTGCAGCAACCTACCTCTTACAACAATTTTAAACTAAACACGATATACAAAGTGGAAATATTCATATGGATTAAAAATTGTTCCCTTCTGAAGCTGCTTGAATGACACCTATTCATATTTTTCTTTAAATTTTGGTCCAGTTGCATTTATTATCTTCCTTTTGCCGGCAGAAGAAAACATGAAAAGTTGTACCTAATACTGTGTAGCAAGAGCTGGATCCTCTCAAAGCGCACCACGCATCATCTCTTGTGCAGCAGGAGCACTGGGGATGGTTCGGGCAGTTCCCTACCAGATGACCCAAACCAACAACTTGCCAAAGATATGATGCTCTCTTGGTCCCTATCTTGCAGGTAGATGAACCACGATTTTCTAACTAACTTGTCCGTAGGTGTAATGAAAAAGGGAAACATTTTCAATAACTTCACTGTTTGGTCAAACTTTTTTTTCTGGTGTCTTCTAAGTTCTCAAATATCTAAAAAAGCGTGTATTTTGTTCACTTTCTCCTGAAACTTTTTCCTTCCCCTCTTTTCTTGCTTGGGCTCATGACAAAGGCATTCTTTATTCTGAAGGCAAGAATCCCAGAACAAGCAGTGCCAGTTCTGAGTTCATAAGGGGGGCAATGTTTCTAATCGCTTATAAAAGACAGACATGGACTCTGTGTTCCTTTTCCGTCGATATAATCTCATTTTTATTCTTGAACCTTTGGATACCAAATGGGAAAAAAACCACTTTCTCCACAGAGTGTTTTCAGCTGTATGTTTCCAAGATGTATCTGTAGGAATGATAAATTAGGTGTGAAATGAAAGCATAAATGAAAGCATCCCTCAATAACCAGGACATTCTGCATTCTTGCGAAATCTTAAAATGGTAACATCAGCTTCAGTACATTACTTGACCAGAAGAATTAAAAAAAACAACAAACCAAACCCAAAAATCTCCCAACAAAGCCACTCTACCAAAATCATTATAATATTGATAAATGAATTTACATCAATATCTGTCTAAGGGCTTCACAGCTTCTCATTGTCTCCTAGGAAGCAAAAATCCATGAAATCAAATCCATGAAATCAACAGCATGCAGTAAATTAGTGTCAGCACCAAGCCAAGAACCCAATTTTCTGACTTCTAGTTCTACGCTCAAATACTGGGCCTGCATTGCTTCCCATGCAAAATAATGACAGAAGAGAGAAAGAAAAGGATGCAGGAGACGAAAAGGGAGCTGGAACTCATTAAGAATCTTGTAATTTCTGAAAGAACTGGGTTTAATATTTGTGCGTAATGCAAATGCATAGCTTTAATATGCTAGGAGACTGCCATGGATTTCAGAGCCAACTTGCACAGGCATCATGCTTCTCATTTTGCACCCGAGAGATCCAGCAAATACTATGCAGAGCTGGGTGAAAAAGCCGGGTCCCTGGACTTCCGTGGGAGTGCTATGGTGTGCTAAATCTTCTGAGTGCTAGGGAGTGCTAATGAAGGTTTCCAGAGAGGCGAGTGGGTGATGGAGTATTACACTTGAGAAAGACTTCAGACTAAGAGAAAGTGCTGATATCACTGCCTCTTAAAGAATATTTTAACCTGTTTGTATGGCAATTTATTTGCTTCACCAAAAACCTTACAAAGGTAAGCTATTTCAAGAAAAGCTTGTGCTCCAACGTACCGCTTCAATGCGGTATCTGTATTTAAAAACGTTCCCCATTTCACTTCTGCATTTTGAACGCTGATCCAGCCCAGCCCACACCAAAGGAAATGAACTGTATCAGGCAATGTCATTTGCTAAAAGGTAAGAGTGAAGGTATTCTCCGTCCCTTCGTTTTATATTTCTAGGGACAATTTCACAGGCCGTGCCATCGCCGAATGGGGAAATTGGAAAACTGCAGAATCGATTTGCAGACGTGAAGTTCTATTTTCTTTTACACCTCTTTCATCAGAGTCTCTATCATTCCTGCGTTGTGGAGCATTATTATCGACAGCAGCCTGGACACCACTGATAATTGTTAAACTAGAGCAAAGCTATGCCTTGCAAGTGAAAGCAAAACCACATCAGCAGCAGTCAGATGACACCGACTGGTACTATTCTTGCCTTTAAATTCATCTGCTTTACAGCACTGGTAATGTACCCATGCTATATTATTTCTGAGAGTTAAAGGGAAATGTATTTTTAAAATATTTAAATTGGGTTTGTTTGCATTTTTTTCTTAACAAAACTCAGCTAAAGGCTGCAAAGTTCTATTAAATCTATTTTGGCTAAACCCAGAAACATATACTGGACTTCAGAATGCTTCCATTATGTGTTAATTCTTCTTTTATTAATTGTGTTTCACGAAGAAGAAAAAAACCCAACAAACCAAACACAAAACCAACTCTTCCACAGCAAATTTCTGATGACTCAGTCACCAAGAATGAAACCAGTGGCTAGTTGTTTCAGAAAACTGGAAAAGCTGGTGACTATCAGCCGTGATGGAAAGAGAACCCAGCTTTGTGATATTAAAGGTCATTGGCAACAAAATGGTTGCTTGTCCGCTGCAGTCATTCAGCCACTTTCTCTGTGGGATTGGTACGGCTGATCAGGCTGGCCGCAGTGTGCTGGGGGGTGCAAACACTGGAAAAATAAAAAAGGCTCCCAGCGCGATGAGCTTTCAGACTAAGTAGCTGATTATACGTTTTTTCATTAAAAGTCAATTCATCCTTCTGCAGCTCTGGGTCTTGCAGCCAGACACTGCCCTGCCCCTGACCGTGTCCTTGCAGCATTAGGATAGCTGTAGGCATTTCTTTTTTCCCTTTTTCTGCTGGTTTTCCAGCAGTGTCCATGGTCTCCGCCCTCCCTGGCCTGCTGGGCAGACATCTTCAGGGTGAGATCTCCACTCCCCTTCAGAAGAGTTTGCCCCAGCAGGTGCGGGTCAGTGAGGACAAGAGAGCGGCACCGCACAGCCTGATAAAGCAGGGGTTGCGGGGGGATTTATTTATGCAGAGACGCCATTTCTGCTGGGTGCTCCTGGAGAGGAGCCTGCTCTGTGCCAAGGTGCTGAGGGCTGCCTGTGTGCCCATGCCTGAGGGCCCCAAAATGGCGGCTCCGCCCTCAGGCGCCCGCCTCCCCGTTGCTAGGCGACGGGCAGAGCCCGCCCCCCCGGGCCGCCTCCTGGAAACTACAAGTCCCAGGCAGGGCTGCCGGGAGGAACTACAGATCCCAGCATGCCCCGCGGCCGCATCCTCTCGCACTACGTTTCCCGGCAGGCGTCGGGGGAGCCGGCCAATCCGCGAGGCCCATGTTGGTGGGTGCCAGGAGCGGGGTTGGCTTCCGCGGGAGTAAGAGGGCCGCCGAGAGGGAGCGGCGCAGGGGAAGCAGTGCTGGTGACATTTCCTTTTGGGCCGCCCCCCTCTCCCGCTGCCGGAGCGGGGCCCCGAGAATGGCAGCGTTAGGAGGTCGGTGAGGCTGGGCCACCGGGGCGGGGAACGGCCTGAAGTGGGGGAGCGGCCTGTGGGGTGAGGGCGCCCGGGGAGGGGTCGCTGCTGGGG
>VYZM01012925.1:231258-263092 GCA_013398915.1 Dromas ardeola | reverse complement strand
GCCTCCCTTCTGGGTGGTGGGAGGCGATAGCAGAGGAGGGAGCCTGGGAGGTGTCTGCGGGGGATGGGGTCAGGGGTGTGGGGACGCCAGAGTGAGGGCCTGTGTGTGGGGCCTGCGAGAAAGCCGGAGAGGGACTTTTTACAAGAGCATGTAGTGATAGGATGAGGGGTAATGGCTTCAAACTGGAAGAAACTTTTCACCATGAGGGTGGTGAGGCACTGGAACAGGTTACCTGGAGAAGTTGTGGATGCGCCATCCTTGGTGGAGTTCAAGGCCAAGTTGGATGGGGCTTTGAGCAACCTGGTCTAGTGGGAGGTGTCCCTGCCCACGGGGTGGGCAGGATGATCTTTAAGGTCCCGTCCAACCTAAACTATTCTATTCTGTGAGAGAGCAGTACCACAGGAGGGAAGGTGTGCAGCGATACTGTGCTTTGTTAGAGTTCAAGGAGAGTTTACTGTGAGGGACACCTCCACACAGTGGTCTGTGTGAGGGGAGGGGAGGTGAGACCCGGGGTTGTCCATTATGAAAAGCTTCTATGAAGGTGGATGTGTGGGGAGTGGAGAAGGGAGGGGTGTATGAGAAACTGACGCAGAGAGTATTTTTGGGTGATGTCTGGGAGGAAGAGTTAAAATTTTGAGATGCAAGTGAGAGGAATATTAATAGAGGAAAAAGATGATTGGGGCAGGAGGGAGAAAATGAAGGTGGTGAATGTGACTGAAAGTTTTATGGGGTGAAAGCTATAATGCGGACAGTGTCAAGAATTAAGTAGAAAAACTGTAATACAGGGGCGAGTATCTATGCCAGCGCTGGAAGCTGCCTTGATCGCATGTGCTCATTACCGGAGTGACTGGCAGGGTCAGAGAAGAACTATTTTGCATCTTTTTCACTGTTAGAAGGCAAATGAAACTCTTCTACAATAGTAGCTACATCAAAGTTTTCTTGTACATCCTAGGTAGGAAGCCTTGTAACCGATCTAGCAAAGTATTATTTACTTGGAATTTGCTCACTAGTGAGTAACAGTTTCTAAACAAGCAAAAGTACAAATTCTCCCCTTCCCTAATGATTAGTTAGTTTTGAAT
The DNA here is from genome assembly GCA_013398915.1 of Dromas ardeola. Lineage (NCBI taxonomy): Eukaryota > Metazoa > Chordata > Aves > Charadriiformes > Dromadidae > Dromas > Dromas ardeola. Next base: position 262,013 of record VYZM01012925.1, on the reverse strand, counting down.
ATTGGAACTTGCTTACTGTGATAAACTCCCCTGTTGTAGATAGTAAGTATTTACTATTGTATTTGGAAAAGAAAGAAAAAAGTGTTTTCAAGAATCTTACTAACAGTACTTTGAAGAGACACTGACAATATTTGGCCCCAAGCCTGCCATGAGAGATGTGTGCCCAACAGCAGATCCCTACTGATTTAATTGTGACTGTGCTCAAAGCTGTGTCTGAATTCTGAGTAAGAGAAATCGTAACTGCTGTGTATCACCACGAGTTAGAATTTAAATCTCCTATTCATCATCAACATTGTTGTTCGCTGCCCTCTCTGCCCCTTTGTGTTGCCCAAAATTTGTTGGAAGCATTCTCTGTTGCAGTCAGCAGCTTTACCTGATTTGCAGCTCTTACCACCTAATGTTTTTCTTCTGAGCTCTCCTTTGTTGTCGTTGCGTAAAAATGTTGTTGCTATTACGAAACAGGTTTTTGTGCTTGAGATATTGCTCAATTTTCGCTTTGGGATTTACTTCATTAGGCATATCACATGTTACTTAGAAGCATATGCTCCACTTCATATGTTTTCACAATGATACTTGAGCTCCTTCATACCTGAGTAATTTTAAATGGTAATCGTATTTTATTTGTAAAGAAAAACATGTAAACATATATGCAACTTTATGTGAATTTAGGTTTGTTGCCCAACATGCTTACTGTAGGGCTGTTTCTTCATGAGTCTACGCTATTAACCATCACTTGTGTAAGTTAGGAGCCAGTTCCTGTTTCAGTGTAAAGTACGTACATATAGACTTGCGTAATGGTGATGTAGATTGGGGGCTTATTTTATTCTCCTGCATTCTTTGTTTTTCCCATTTTATAAGCCAGTAAGCATTGTGATTCTTGACTTAGTTTCCCCCCTCCCCAGTGATACGTAATAAATATGAACTATGATTTTTTTTTTCCTTAATATTAATGGATATAATTTCATAGGTTAATGGTAACCTACATATACATTGGGAAAAGGAAAAAAATAATAATTGAGGTATCTTTAAATCTTTACTCACCCTTGAAAATGTTAGACCTGCCATTGGTGGATGGTGATAGTGAGGAAGTATAGAATACTAATTTGTGCTAATTATTGTGGGGTTTTTTGGTGTGGGGTTTTGGGGGGGTTGGGTTTTTTTGTTTGTTTGTTTTTTGTTAAACAGTTTCAATTTTGCTTTGTAGAACCAAGTAAGTTTTCACAAACACTGAACGGAATTCCTTCTTCAAACACAGTCAGCAGTGGAATGGACCCCTTCCATGCTTGTAGTATTCTTCAACAGCTTAAAACCATGTATGATGAAGGACAACTGACAGATATTGTAGTGGAAGTGGATCATGGGAAAACATTCTCGTGTCATAGGAATGTTCTTGCTGCAATCAGTCCTTATTTCAGGTATGATAGTCCATTGTTCTAGTGGTGATCAAAAGCAGAATTATAACTTATTTTCATTAAATGGAAATTTAAAAAAAAAAAATCACACTTACACTAATATTCCATGTGACTGTTGATAATATAGTGCACCTAGTAAGTAAAGGTTATTGTTCTCTTAAAGTCAATGAATCATCAGTGTCCGTTTATCAAAGCAGAGTTTTATTGGAGAAAATGTCACATGATTTTTAAAAAAAACAAATAAAAAAACCCCAAAATGTCTCCAGTATTGAAGGTATCTTGGATACAGTAACTGCATATTTGAACTGCTTGTTCCCTTTTGAAGTTATATATTCTAGCATGCTAGAATGTGCATATGAAATAACATGTTGAAAGGAGAGTGCAAAGACTTGGATAAGTCAAGAACTTTGCTTGTAAATTGAGTGAATTTTAATGTGGGGTTAGTGAGATAATTAAGCAAGAAATTCCAGCTTGCCACTTTTCAGTAAGTCTAGAACTGATTTTAAATTTAGGTACTTAAACAGGACAGCATAACATCAGTGATAAATGTATTTTTGCTGATATAAGGGCAAACACGTTGGGATTAGCTGTACAATATAATTTCATTTCTTGTACCTGCAGTTAGAAGGTAATTACAAATAAACTGCTAAATATTTTTCTTTTGTAGATCTATGTTCACTAGCGGCCTTACAGAGAGTACCCAGAAAGAAGTTCGTATAGTTGGTGTTGAAGCAGAGTCAATGCATTTAGTATTGAACTATGCATATACCTCCAGAGTAATGCTGACAGAGGCCAACGTTCAAGCTTTGTTCACTGCAGCTAGTATCTTCCAGATCCCTTCCATACAAGACCAGTGTGCTAAATATATGATCAGTCATTTGGACCCACAGAACTCCATTGGAGTGTTTATCTTTGCTGATCACTATGGTCATCAGGAACTCAAAGACAGATCACAAGACTACATTCGTAAAAAGTTTCTGAGTGTCACCAAAGAGCAAGAATTTCTTCAGTTGAGAAAAGACCAACTGATAAGTATACTCGACAGTGATGATTTAAATGTAGACAAAGAAGAACATGTTTATGACAGCATTATAAGGTGGTTTGAGCATGAACAAAATAAGAGAGAAGTGTACCTTCCAGAAATATTTGCCAAATGCATCCGTATGCCTCTGTTGGAAGAGACATTTTTAGAGAAAATCCCTCCCATGTTTGCACAGGCTATGGCCAAAAGCTGTGTACAAAAGGGACAAAATAGTGCCAATGGCTATACACAACGGCTTGGAATGACCGCTTCTGAAATGATCATATGCTTTGATGCTGCCCACAAACACTCAGGAAAGAAGCAAACAGTGCCTTGTTTAGATTCGGTCACAGGGAGAGTGTTTAAACTATGCAAGCCACCAAATGACTTGAGGGAGGTTGGAATTCTTGTATCTCCTGATAATGATATTTATATTGCGGGTGGTTACAGACCAAGCAGCAGCGAGGTCTCCATTGACCACAGAGCAGAGAGTGATTTTTGGATGTATGATCACTCTGGTAATAGGTGGATTCCGAAAGCTCCTTTGTTGCGAGCCAGAATAGGCTGCAAGTTGGTTCATTGCTGTGGTAAACTGTATGCAATAGGTGGTCGCGTTTATGAAGGAGATGGGCGAAACTCACTCAAGTCTGTGGAGTGTTATGACAGCCGAGAGAACTGTTGGACAGCTGTCTGTCCAATGCCGGTAGCAATGGAGTTTCATAGTGCTGTGGAATATAAGGATAACATCTATGTTTTACAGGGTAAGGTGGTTTGACTGACTATATGGTGTTTTATTGGAAGTGGGGGTTGTTCAATCCAACTGTCTGTGCTCTCTTGAGTACTTTGGAAAACGCAAGTTTCCTGGACATTTAAAGAGTGACCTGGGACACTGGGGTGGGAGGAAAACGAGGGAGAGCAGTGGGCGAGGAAGAGTGAGGTTGCTGCTTGAGTTCTCATGCCCTGGGAATGTGTCACTAAGTTGTAGTATTTCATTGCACAAATGCCAGTTCTGGTGGTGTTCTAAGTTTTAAATTTTACTCTGAAAATTCTTTATTAAATCTTCTTTATCTGGGTGAAATGCGCTAATGTTGAAGAAAAGGTATTGTCCTATGAAAAATCACTTTGCGTTTTATTTAGCCAAACCTGTGAAAATTCCCGGTGTCTGTATTGTTGGTGACTTGTCAAAGTCAATTAACCACTGTAGGCCTTCGTTTCCTGACCTACCCTGCTCTTTGAAGTCATCTGCATAACTAAGAAAGATGATTTTTCTCTTTCTAGTTATCTCTGTTTCTTTGGTCAGTAATTATAGTAGTGCCTTTACATCCTTTCTTCCGGTAAATGATCAGACTTATTGGTGTATTAGATATTGATTCTTAAATGAATAAAAAGGATCATTATGGGAATGGATCAAATAATTTATTCTTCCTTTTATTTTATTTATAGAGATCTTATATAAAATATATATTTGTATGTGTGTATGAGCCATATAGCAGTCTACACTTAAAAATGCTGAGACTGGTCTATGAGGCTGCAGTAAGTCATGAGAAGTGGAAAGAAAGAAGAAACAGGTGTCTTGCTTAGGTTTTGCTAAGGGCCACCTCTGTAACCATCTGCAGAAGTCGGGGTCTTAGATCCATAGTGGCTCCCTCTTTGGGTCACTCTCCATACAAAGCTGGACCGCAGGAAGGACACGATAGGGAATACTGTAAGGTCATTACCGGAAGAAGTCAGCCTGGTTTCGTGACTTTGCATTCCTGCCAGTTGGTAAGGTTGGTGGGCTTCCACATGATTTGCAGAGAGTTTTCTTCTTTGATTGTTTTCTATCAGGTTTGACTCTTGTTGATTGTGGCTTTAAATAATTCTGTTATGCTAGGAAGTTCTCTCAATCTGTCTCTTCTATTGGGTCAGACATCTGCTTTAGTTGGTTAAAAAGGAATGCTGAAGAATATTTAACTTGTTAGAGTATTTGTTCATCCTATAAATGTTTCTTAGAACTGCTAAAAAGTGGGTATTATTATAACCTATAGAATAAGAGTGCATCTTGTTTACAAATTTTAGCTGGACTAATTCTGTGCTTCAGTGGTTTAAATGACAACTCAATGCTCACTTAAATAAGCAAGATGCTTCACTGTGCTAACCAGCAAATTGTAAAGATTCGTGCTATAGGAAATAGGCAACTCTTCTATTTGAGTGTGATAGATAAAACCTGCATTGAGTTGCACTGAAGTAGTATAAAAAAGTTGACTTTCAGTAATTGTTCTAGAGAAAGGTCATAAATTTGAAGTAGTCAATAAGGATTGAGAGTATTAAAATGCCAACGGAACACAAGCGTCAGTCATAGGAGATTACACTGTAGAACAAAAATGAATAATCAAAAAAGGTATTATCTGTAAGACTTAATCTCTTCAGCTATGTTCCACCCATCTTACTGTATTATTTCTGTATGGGTTGGGTTTTCTTGAGGTGCTCGGTTACACAGCAGCTTGGTTAAAATTCTTGAAATAGCCATGTGAAATTATGTATGATTTGAATTACACTAGTATTTGGCAAATGTTAGGCGTTTCTTCCCCCCGTCTTTACAAAAGACATCACCAAGCTTGCAGAGCGTAAGCTTTCAGAGATCTGAACTTCCATTATTTACAGTCTGTAGATGCTGCTCTGTGCAGTCAACAGAAGAGGTGTTTTATAATCTAATCGCAAAACTGAATGATGAATCAGTAACTTCATGCAAGTATTCACCTGGCGTCCTTTTAAGAAAATCAGCCTAAATGTGTAACCCAGCCACCTGATACAAGTAGCTTCAAAATCTGTGTGTAGTACAAGACACAATTATTTGCTCAGATTTAACAACTTTCAAGCAGTGAATTCTGAGACTCCAAGCGTGTAGATGACACGTTGTGAAGATGTTAAAGAACGAAACAGATCCTTCAGTTATTTCAAGACTGGAATCTTGAAAGGTTTTGTTCCAAATTATTAAGCATGGTTTAGTAGTAGTAAAGGATAGCTAGGAAATATGTAGAACACTGTTTCTGATATGCTTCAAATTCCCCCTTCTTCAGCCGGAATAGAAACTCAAAGTAGTTTTTACTCATGCTATTAATATTTTTGTAAGGCACTTGGAAGAAGACAGGCTATGGTGCTAGGTTTTTTTGTTATGGGATCAAGGCTTTTAAAAATTGGTACACCGTTTCTGTCTGTGGAAGAACATACCTGAAAGCTTAGTAGCTGCAGAATTGCTGTTCTGGAAATGAAGCATAAGTTATGTTTTATTTTTCCTCTCTCTTTTCAGGGGAGTTTTTTCTCTGCTATGATCCTCAGAAGGATTACTGGGGATTTTTGACCCCAATGACTGTGCCTAGAATCCAAGGCTTGGCAACTGTATACAATGACTCCATCTACTACATAGCTGGAACCTGTGGAAACCATCAACGTATGTTTACCGTAGAGGCCTATGACATTGAACAAAATAAGTGGACTCGAAAAAAAGACTTCCCGTGTGATCAGTCCATTAATCCGTATATAAAACTCGTACTCCTCAAAAATAAACTCCACCTGTTTGTCAGAGCTACTCAAGTCACTGTTGAAGAACACGTTTTCAGAACCAGCAGGAAGAATTCACTCTACCAGTATGATGAGGTTACTGACCAATGGCAAAAAGTATACGAGACTCCAGATAGGCTCTGGGATTTAGGCCGGCATTTTGAATGTGTTGTTGCTAAATTGTATCCGCAGTGTCTTCAGAAAGTTATTTAAATTTTTTTTTTTTCTTTTCAGTAACAGGCCTTAGTGATTTCAGTGGTAATCTGATGCTAGAGAAAACATGTCTTAAAAGAAAATAAAGAAATTCTGTCAGTATTTATTGTAAGCTGAAACAGACAGTTTTTTGTATATGGGGATGGGTGCTCTTTAAAGGTTGCAGTCTGGGGAGGGAATTACTGGTTCAGTTTCATATTTACTGATATTTTCCTGGGAAATTAGAAGGAGGTTACAAAGTGCAATTATTAGCATTTTTTTTTCTGGTAAACACTTAATCATGTCATACTAGAGGGGTGTTTTTGTGGTAACAGCAAATTAAGTGGAAGAGCCAGGATAACTATGCACTACAGTGAAAGAAAATCTAGCATTAATAGCTAAGGGTGTCCAAGATGTTTTGAAGTGATTTTTCTTTTTTTTTTTCTTTTTTTTAAATACGGGTAAAATTTGAGGCAATATCACTAAGTTTGTTTGTTTTTTTTTTTAATTTTAGATTGAAAGTACATGGAGGAATAGTAGATCCTGATTCGTAGTGATCTTGTGCTGTTTTTGAAGTCTGCTAAGATGTTTGTGATGTTGTTTGTGCACTACAATTTGGGAGAAAAACTTGAGTCAGAATTGGAGCATGGAGTACCTTTGCCCCGGACGGAGGGCTGTTCAGATTACTGTACCACTTCCTGTCTGTGGATTTTTGTTAAAATTGAGCTTAATGATAAGGGGGGAAAAAATCCCAACACCTATTTTCTGCCACATAGATGTAGTGCTGTAAAAACATTTTTTTTTTAACAGTGCTTAAACCCTTTTTTTTTTTTTCATCCCACAAAGGGCTTTAACCCAGAAGTTGATGGTGCTAGTACGTTTTTAATACTTGTTTGTCTGAAATGGGCTAGCCTTATGCTACTGTTTTAAGACAGCCTGTTATTTTTCATGGAGTGCGTGTCTGTCTTTAGGCCCTGTCCTGTCATCATATTGTCTTTTTTAACATAACATTTTTACTGCAGTGGTGTTCTTGCACGGAATGGTGACAGGATATGGCCTTAATAATAGTGACTTATTTTTTTTTCTTTTTGTGTGGAGTGTTCATTCTGTTTCCACTAAAGTACAGTGCTATGTGCAGAGTTGGCGTGTGCTCCAGTAATTTGGAAAAGTGTGGCTTAACTTTACAAGGTGTTTTTCTTTTCTCCCCACAATCAGCCCCTCAGATAGATACCTTCTATTTCATTCTGATCTATAATGTGAAAATTTGCACTACTGAGCTGTCTTCATTATCCAATGTATTAAAGCAAAATTGACAACAAGTGTCCGTGGCTTAAACAATTTTAGATGCAAATATAGAATATGGATCCCATATTTTGCAACACTTTTCTCTGTGTATTTAACATTTAGCTTATTTTTAAGAAGTAGGTAAGTTCGAAGTTCAGCCTCTACTTCAGTAGTGAAAACGGGATTTAAAAGGGAAAAGATGAATCCTAAAACTCGTATCGGCTGTAATTTGCCAGGTTTCATTTGTTACAGCTCTAACTTTTGCAGAAGTGCGAGTGTGTTATCTTACTCTTCCCTATTTTCTCAGATTGACCTAAGTAAACCAGTTAACTTGAAATGGCAGTGGCCATCACTGGCTGTAAGTGCTTACCATTATCTGGCTTAACAGCTGATATTTCAGTAAGCCAAATATTTAGCTCATTGTTTATCCCCCTGGCATGGCTGAGGATTTGGGTAATGTTTGTTTACTATGTGGTCTTACTGTTCCCAAATGGAATCTTTCTAATACATGAAAATACTCGCCTGGTTCTATTTCTTAATTCTTGCACAAAATGTTTAAAAGGCAAAAACAAACAAAAAACTGTGAAATTAAAAGAAAAAAAAAAATGCCTCTTTGCATTACATACCTCATCTTCCAGAGATTCACCAAACCGCTTCTTTCAAATGCGAGCGCCTGAAGTTTTTTTTCTGAAGTTGAAGTTGACAATTCTTGCTAAGACTGCATTTCTCCAACAGTGTTGAGGTGTGTTGTTTCTTTGTTTAGTTTTCTTCTGGATACCCTTTTATATATATATCCATAGCCAAGAAAAAGAGGGTTTTTTTAAAAGTACAACTAATTTCATTTAAAAAATTATCCTTAGTCCTTGGCTAGCTCTCTTTGCCCTGTTGTAGGCCTCTAGCTGCAAGCTTTCTGAAGCACCCTCCCTAACAGTGTTGCATTTGTGTGTAAACCCTTTTTTTTTTTTTGGCAAAGTGTTATGTAACTTTTTCTGGGTTTTTTGTTGTTTTTTTTTTTTAAGCTTGGTTGAATATTTACAAGATTTCTTGCTGCTTTTTGACAATCTTCTATATTTATTTAGTAGAACAAATTTCAATATATTACTTGAAACTATGAAATAGAATTGAGTTAGCAATTGACTGGTCATGTGATGTATAGAAGTACAATATGCTGTGGTTAATTCTGCAGTAGGTTTGTTAATTTTGTTTATCTGCACTAAAGTACGAAGATCTCCATTCTGTTTAACCATTCAAACTGAGGGCATGATCCAAGTCTGTAATGTGTTTAAAAGCTAAATCCTGGAACTTGCTGTGGGAGTAGAATATACTAAATCTTGTGCATGAGGAGTTTGTTGAGACAGTAATGTAGCTGTGACATTTTGCCAATTCTTAAATGCTTCTACGTTTTGATGAAAGTCGGATTCCTGGTAAAGTTTTGCTTTAGAGTCAGGCTTAAGTAAACTTGCACAGCACAAAAAAAAAAAAAATGCACCAAAGGTACTGATAATATTTAAACAGTAATCTGTACATTTTCCCCACTTGGTATTTTTTCTGCATTCATTTATTTCCCTTTATTAAATGAATTTCTAGCATTGTAAGGACTTACATGAGTATAAATCTCTTTTCCAAAATTATTAGTTACTTTAGAAGGAAACATTTTGTAATTTCCACTTGATTCCATCGGTAAAACTTAGAATAACTGAAAGTAGTTTTGGTGCACCAAACATGCAGTGTGTGATTGTTCTACAAGAAATCGAAGAGCTCCCTGTCCGTAAGGCTGTTTAGAAATGGCATCCAACATTCAGTGCTCAGGTATGTTAGTAAGAAGTACTGTAGTCCTCTGAGGGCAAATGTGTGGATTTTTAAACATTTTGCCATAATTGCACAATTTTGCATTTTTACTTAATGTCATGTTATGTTTCTTAAAATAAACCTATTGTTGAAATACAGTGGAGTTCAACTGGTTTTGTGATAAATCTCTTGCATGTGTTTTAGTAGAGTAAATTTCTGAAAATTTACCCAATGATACAACTTTTTCATGCTTGTTTAGTTTTTCTATATCTGCACTTGTGTGTCTCAACTGTATGTAATGTCACATGTGTTTGTTGTTTGGTTTTGGGTTTTTTTTTTTAAGGCAGTGCTACACTGTTGCTTAAGGTGGAAGGTGCTTTGTTCTGCTTTTTTGTCTCATTCCTTGTGGTTCTTCAGATCTAACTTCTTGTTTGCTTACACACAGGTGACATTGTCTTTCCCCTTCCTCCCCACCTTTGGCTGGAGCTGACATGCCAGCAGGAATGTCAAGTAGGGTTTTCCAGTCTGATAATACTGTACATTGGAAAACCCTGAAACACTTCCCAGAATCCCTACTTAGTAGGGAAGTTACTTCCCAGGTAGTAAAGGGGATGGAAAGAGCACAGTGACGTTGGTTGCAAAGGAGACTGCTGCAGAGCTGAGAACGAGAGGCCTCCTCTCCCCCAGCTGTTTAACCAGAACTCCAGCCTTACATGTGGCTTCTGATGTAGTGACGGTGCTTAGTGCATCTGCTTGTAAACTATACTTTTTATTCAAGAAGCTTTTTTCCCTTTCAGAGAGTGTCTTAATGGGTGATGCTCATTCGAGTGAGTTTAGCAGTGATGCTACGTCATCACAGCCTGGGAAAACAACAGGAAGTTCTCTTGGTTGGGAAGGCACTCCTATTATCAGCTTCTCACAGGCGTTATTTCCACCCTCCCACCCTTTCAGACCTCAGTCTGGGTGTGATTTGAAGACTCTTCAGCTGGCAGTCTGGTTACAGCAGAAACATTTCAGGAGTCTGGGCTAGTGGTGGCTGTGTACGTTCAGATGAACCTCCACCACGTGTGATCGATAAGCCAGGCTGGGTTGGCTAGCTGGGCTGTCTGTGGCGCGGGCTGACATAGCGGACTGCTCAGGAGCTATGCAGTGCAGTACCCACCTTTCTGGGTACCTACATGATGATGCTAACCTTGGGTGAGCTTGTGCTGGCAGATCCACGCTCCTGGTCACGGGTTCAGAATGGTACACTCCCTCCAGTCGGACTGAATGGCAGCCTGCAGCTCTCCAGTTACAGCACCCCAGGCTCCCAGACTCTCTGTGTAATCACTGGTTTATTTTGCATGATCATGGCATCGTTCTTCACATAGTTGAGCTCCTTTCCTCCAACTATGACAATGTGTACCGGACAATCCTGATATCTTTTCTGTTTGCAGCCTTCATGGGAAGACTTCTCCAGAGAAATTAGCCAGCAGAGCAAGGGCACAGTGTGCCTTCCTGCGTTCCTACCCAGATCTGCAATTGATTTGTTAAAAACCAGGGACGTGTCACCTTGAAGATGTAGCAGAAAAAGCGGTGAAGCCAGCACAGAGGAGGTAGGCTTGCTGTTTAACTTATTTTAATGGGCTGAATAAATCAACCCCACACACTAAACTAGACGAGTTCTCTACTTGCTTCCACATCCGAGGAGTCAGCTGGGGCTGTGAAATACTAAATGGCTGCTGTTAGGCACAGGTCTAACTACATCTGGCTGTACTTTCATGCAGTCTCTGGAGTTTGCTAATAAAATAGTGACTGAGAGTCCAAATTGTCCATCGCCGGCATGGAGTTTGCAGTTGTAGTTACCAAATACTTGAATGGTAAAAGCATCCTAACCTGAGTCTCCCTGTCGCCGTCTCCTTTGTTTGGAGCACCTTTGCTCTGTCCAAAACTCTAAGAACTTACAAGGGAAGATCCTCTAGTGCCATGCTATAATTTTGCAACATGCTAATATGTAATGAACTGTTGGGACTTAAAGAAATCAAGAAAGAGCTGAAGCTGACAGTAACAAAAAAAAGAGAGACCTCCCTCTGTGATCCCCAAGGGAAAAAGTTGTATCAAAGCAAAATAACAAGAGACTGCAAGGAAAAGATAACCAAATTGCATCAGCTTCCTGGGGACAGATCAAATTAACTCAAGGTCCACAGTTTGGACAAAACTAAAGCTTCAGAAGCTAACTGGAATTATCTCCTTATAAGGTTTTTTTTTTTTTAACTGGAGGGGAAAAGAAACTGAATTGAGCAGATGCGGCAGAAGCCTCAGTGAGCGCCTCGCTCTTCAGACACATCTGAATGGTTCTTGTGCTTTGCTGCAGTGCTTGTGGCTCCCTCAAAAAGATATCAGTGTATCTATGAGTTCAGTGGTAGCTGTCATCTGGTTTATAAAATATGTTTATGGAGATGTATCCGAACTTTCAGCCAAATCATCACAGTCATATCTAGAAGGCAGTCTGGGTTTGTGATGGCCGGGGCGAGGGACCAGAGCCACAACTGGGACAGGAATAGTTCGACCACGTTCATTGATTCTCTAGTTTCTCTTTTGCTCTCATGGCAAAAAAAATAGGTGAATTAATTGGCCCCCAGTGCCCCAAATTTCCTAGTAGCTCTTGTGAAATCCTCTTAATGAAATCCTCACTCTTTTAATGTGAAATAATGCACAGCAACGGGTGAGAAAACTTTGCATGGTCAAGTTAACCTATTCAAGTACGAGGAGGGCTAACAGCTAACTGAGGGAGCAGTTTTGCCACAGCTTTGCAAATGATTATACCGGCTAAGTGTCAAAGAGGACTTTCCTTCTTTGGATACTAAAGTAAATTCTGATGTATTTTTTGAGGAGAGAAATAGATGGGCACTTGAAGAGACTGTTTCTATCTTGGGAGGGTGGTGGTGTAATTCTTTTCTGGCCATGTGTTTTTCCTTTCAGACATCCTTTGGGAAGCAAGGCATTGTTATTTTGGAAGCATTTGCTGGAGGAATGGAACACACGCACCCACCTCAAAACAAAGTAGTATTACTTAAATGAAATAATCCACCAGGTTTGTTCCGTGGCAGTCCACTTCCATGAATCCGTGCTCTGGTTCATATAGCCCAAAGCTATGAAGAAGTCCACTCTCGTATGCTGTGTGCAGGGGGATATCTCGCAGTTGGACACTCGTGCAGTCAGCAGGTGGGGAAATAACCACCCAGCTGTTGCTTTCTCCTTATCTCTTTGCAACATGTACTTCCCTCTCTGTCTCTCGAAGGGGGAAGAGTTAGACCAACAAAGCTCAAACCTCTCCCCTTTCTTCACATCTAGTTAAGGTCCCATGTGTCCCACTGCTGATTTATGTGATTCTGTACTTTACGCAAATAATAATGCAAATATCCACTGTAAGAGGCAGGTATTTATTAACTCTAGATAAGTTTACATGATCAAGCCACAGTTTAATAAGTTATTTCAGGAGCAGCAAAACTAACTGAATTCTAACGTGTCTCTCCATAGTGGATTTTCTGAAGCATAACAGAGGTTGGGTATGTCAGCTTTCCCGTACAGGAGGCAGCAGTGGGATCTCTTTCCTTTTTAGGCACCTAATTGCACACAAAACCTGGACGGACTCTTTACATCTTTGAAAGCTTGGTCCCTCTGCAAAATGTAATTTAAATGAGACGCTATCTCAGAGGTTGAGGTGTGTGTGGTAGCAGATAGTGATCAAGCACATGTACAAAACCCTAAATACTGCGTTGGAAAAAAAAAATGCTAAAAATCTCCACTTGGAGAACATTTGGCTGGATTTGGCTATTTTAATGGCTGGGCAGCTTCCTGCACGTCATAAGCTTTGAGGAAAGAAGGCAGAGATCTGAAGAGGAACAAAAGGGAAATAGATAAAGCATGATGTCCTACTCTTTAGAGTACGGCAGTGATGGTGGGGCCTTCCCAGCGTGCAAGGGCCATTGCTGCATGCAGTTCTATAAAAGCGGGCCACAGGTTTCTCCTACATCCCACCGCTTTCTGCGGTTGCGGACCAGGACGTAGCCTGGCCCCAGAGGCACAGCAGGTTAATGGGACGGGAGGCTGTGTGCCCTGACAGCCTCAGTTACCGGCTTTTAAGCGTGGAGTCTGACCTGTTAGAAATACGGTATGTGCTTATTTAGATCTCTAAGTGTCACTGAGTACTAGCAATGATAACATACCTGTAAAACATCAACCAAAATAGTACCAAATAAACCCGTTTAAAGGAATGCTCTCTGTGTCCCTGTGTCTCCTTAGACCTGCACGTGACCTCTGTGCTGCAGCTCTTGCTCTCAGAGAAAGCTGGCAACATCCCATCCAAATGTAAGAAGTATGAACTGTATGCTTGGTTTTGCTAACATTTGATTCTCTTTTTTCTTTTTTTAATGATACATATATAATTTTTGATTATCTGTAAACTCAATTTGAAATTTCATTAGATTGATTAATTTGAAGTCAAGATGGTATGTGATACATCAGCTGCAGAAAAATACCATCCAGTTTGATTCTGTTCATATTCCTTCAGTAACAGATTTCTTCAAACATTCTGAAAAATAAGTGCAGGGGCAGGAATATTTGGTGAACATCAAATTAATCTTCTCCCACAGCCAACGAATGAAGTGAAGCACTTACATTGTATTTACTCTGCAAATTTGCTTTTTGCTTTTATTTAAACAAAAGAAATAAAAGATATGCTACATCTTATATCAAAACTAGTATATGGAGAGCGTGTCTTAAGAAGATAGAGCAATCTGATTAGTCATTCAAATTTCAGTTTTTCATAGGCCAATGAAATAGTAAAGGAGAACTTCTGCTGCACTTGTCCAATGGAAGTGACCAAGGTTTTCCAAATGCGGTCTCAATAGTTTGAATTGCTATTGCATCTGCAGTGCGTAAAAATGGTCACAGCCCAAGAACTATCATCAGAAAACCTTTATAATTTAGGCAATTGCTATTAGCACAGAGGTGGAAGGAAGGACAACATAATATAACAAAGTCTAAAATGGCTCAGAGCCAGGGGAACTGTCAAGTGTCTGCAAGCAAAGGAGAAAGCACATTTTTTGGAAGAAAAAGACCAGCAGTGTGGAAGTTACTTAATTCTAAGAGTCTAAAGAAATTTCACCTTTTGCAATGCCATTAAGTTTTTACAATAGCATTATTCCTAAAGGTGTAGTTTTGAATGAAACGACTCCCGTGAACTCTAGGTCTGGTGTGATGGCAGCCTCTTCAGTAGGCAGTTTCTGATGACCTCCTGTGGAACAGAGCACAGAGGACCACGTGAATCTCGAACAATCTGTAATGAATTCTCATAGCACCTAGAGCTGCATTTAAGGATCTAGTCCTTTTAGAAGACAGAAAAAACACCAGATATGCTTGTTATATTTCTGGTTGTAAAACTTTTTTTGAAAGAATAACTGGTCGAAGCCATGAGCGGTGAGGTAGAAAGAGCCGGACCATAAGATCGATCAGACCAAGGTATGTCCAATTGTTATTCTCTTCCTGATGGTGAATTAATGGTGGATGCCCGGGGAGACAAGAACGGAACTAGCTGTCAATATTCCCCAGTCTCCAGCAATTTGCAATCTGCAATGCCAGAGGTGGCATCTTTGTATTTAATAGCCCTCGATGGATTTCTCCCAAGAATTTATCATACTGTCTTTTGACCATTAGAGGCTTTTTAGCATGCTGGTGGAAAATCCTTTCAAAGGAGAGGTGTGTGTTGTGTGTCCTCTGTTTGTGAGAAGAACATCTGAGCTGGCTGTGATTGCACCGGTAGCAGCTTTTCTTATTAACGTAAAATGGAAGCTAGTGCATGGTTTTAACAATTCTTTGTGTCCTTGCAAGGAAGATATTTTTGCTGGGGCAATACGCGATAGCATGGATGACTGCATGTGGCTAAAAGGCAGGAAATACGGGCTACAGTAGGTGCTGACTTGCAAAGTTAGCTTGGACGAATCACTTCTCTCTCTGTGTTTACCTTTCTGATGAGTTTTCTACTCAGATTGGCTGAGAGCATTACCCTGGTCTGCCGATGGTCAGTTGTTTTCCTGTTTTTTTTCTTGTGTTTAAGTAGTGCGTTGCAGCGTCTGGATTATAAACACGGCAGAGGAATGTTTTAAATCCCCCAAATGGGGATTTGCAACGTGAGTCTTGTGGACACGTTCCTACTGAAATTGGGTTATATTAACCTCTGCAAAGCGTGGACTCGTGTTGTGGATGTTGCTGACTCACTACTCCAAGTCATCCGCTTGGTTACTGGCAAGAAATTCAGGAACTCTCTGTACCCCCTCCCCTCAGTCCAGGGTGAAATTTACCCCTTGATAAGTGTTGCCGTGACCTGTGAATCCCTTCATTTGTTCTTGAGTGGCCAAAATAAGTCTGATGCGGGATTTTAGGTGACCCAGAGGTCATGCAAGAGAATTTCAGCCGGAAGGTTAGAATTGCTCTAGGTGGATGGGCAAAGATAGGGGCTCTCCATATGCAAATTCCCCCATAGGAGAGTGGGAGCAGAGCCTGCAGAAATGTGCTGTGAAGAAAGAATAAGTTAATATGTACAGGGAAGAGAGGGAGGACGGAAAAGGGATATCTCACAAATAATTTATTAACATCCACAGAGATCTGAAAGGGGCCAGCACTCTGAGCCCTGCAAATGGGGAGTTTGCCCTGAATTTGTCCCTGGTGGGTGAAGGGCCATCCCTGTTTGTGAAAGGCTAGTTAATGTGGGATGCAGTTGCCTTTGGATGTAACTTGAGGGGTTGGGTGGCAGAGGGTGTTGCAAGTTACAGAAAGGTCTTGCATCTGAGGATACAGCCGCTGATCTCAACCTTTGATCTCGGCTACATCTGGGGCGGGGGAAGAGTTCAGCAGATGGCTTTAAAAGCTGAGCAGGTCACTACCAGGGGAGCCAGCAACCGGAATGCCACAGGGAGGGGAATCTGGGTGGTACCCACCTCTGCTGAAGAGAGAGCAGTCCCAGTGAATGGTGGTCAGTGAGCTTGTGTGTCTGCTGCGTGGCGGTTTGCTTGGGTTGAGGGCAACTGGGCACCAGGGAGTCTCTGGGTCAACAGGTGAAGCTGGATTAGACTTGGGTTTGCTTTGTTATGGTGATCTCATTCAACAACAAAAAAACCTCCAATCAAATGAAATCGATGTTGTAGAAAACAACTGTGTAGTCCAAGAATAGTCCCCAGTTGATTTGGCTTACAGAATGGAGGATTGTGATTGTGTATGTTGGTTCCAAAAGAGAAAAGTTTAATAAAGGAAGGAAAGAAGATGGTAATGTCAACTGGGTTGAGGTGTAAGAGCATTGATTTGATTATGCAAGAGACATAGAATGTCTTAACTTTGAAGTTGTTGATAGAAGCTTCAGTCAGTTGCCTAAAACGGAGGGACAAATAGTTAATAAAGAAGACCCAGCTGTGACCAATGAATAACTAACTCTAAAAAAGTAATGGAAGCAAAGCAGGAAGTCTGTAGGGAATTGTGGATGGAGAAATGGGAAGTCCAGACACGTATAACATTACAAAAAGGAAACAGGGGTAAAATGAGAGACCCAACAAGTGAATTTGAGTCAGACCATGGCTGTAGGAAGACAATTCTCATGATTTTCCTCTGCTACAATAAAAGGTGAATAAAGAGGTGGGGGTTTCAATGCTCTCTGGGTAAAGCAAAGATAAAACCCATCAAGGATGGGGTGATCTCAAAGAGCTGACAAATGAAATTCCATGCACAATGCAACTGGAGAATAAAAAATGAAATGCAATGTTTCCATTCACTTAAATATGACCTGGAAAATAATATGTCTGTAATTTTGCTTCAGTGGTGTGGCAGGGCCTGAACAGTATTGAGAGGAAAAAGCAAGCATGGTCCTGTAGGTAAATAGGCATTGGCGTAACAAAATAAGGGCTTCCTGGAGGACATCAAAAAGTCTAGAGAACAGTTATTAAAAAGGAAAATCAAAACGTAAAAGAGTTCCTTGAAGTGGATATTGGAGAAGGAGCTGCTTTGGTGCCACATGGAAATTAAGAGCAAACCTGTAGAAGATGGGGGGCTGGTGAAAAGAAACTTGAAGGTGACAAAGACGTGGCTAAGAGGGTGGTAATGCCCCATGAGAGAATGCTCCTGGGCCCTCCTTAGTGCTGATGTCCCCACAAACCATGCAGGTGCCACAGGATCAATGAGGGGAGAATGTAAGTGTATCCCATTGCTGTCTGTTCATTGCTCAGGCTACTAAACTCTGTTAAAATAATCCCTAAGGTTTGGTTCCTCGAAGCTGGGCTGTAGAAGCCTTGTTTTACAGTCGGGGAAGTAAGAGTCAATTGATGCGATTTTTATTTTTTAGTGTACACTACATTTTCATTTAACTTCAGTTCCTCTCTTTGGTTTTCTGTATTATTAAAAAATTAGCCTTGATATAGAAAAGCTGGACAATGCAGCTGATACCATAACCTGATTTTATGCTAATGTCTTCTCAATAAATCTCCCACTAAACAGAAAATGAAATGAAATGAACAAATATATTCATAATATGAGACTTTTGAAAATGGGGTACAATTAGTCACAGTTTTACAAGCTGAGTGAATTGGTGGTAATAAAAAATAACCTTTCTTGTTAATCTCTGAAAATATATTTAAAGTTCAAGCTCAACCTTTTTAAAAGACTGCCAAAAAAGATTTTAATTTGAGGGGCCTGAGAATTTTTGCATATTCTAAACTTTGGTAGATTGTGAATACCAACCATAATGTTAAATAAGGAAACCTGTCCTCAATGTGCTCACCCCTTAATCGATTTTATTTTGCCTACTTTCAGGACCTCTGTGATATGTCAATATTTTTGGGAACTTGGTATTCTCCATAATATTTGAATGGCCTAAACTGGGTAGAATAACCATAGATGGAAACGGTTCAATGAAATGCATATTTGATAAGTAATAAAAGCTCTTAAACATCTTGTCAATGGACATTCCAACATCACCACTATTAGTCTTTAACTTGGGTTTTCTTTTAAAATCCCACCCTACAGAAGCGGGAGGCTCTGGGACAGCATCTTCATGAGAGGAGTAGGGAATAACTGCTCATGGCGGTTTGAGAGTTTACGAACTAGATCTCGTTATATTGCTACAGCGTTCTTGAACTGGCTTTCAGCTCCTTGTCTAATGCTGTGTGTTCAATTCACAATCTGGGAGTGCCCCAGCAAGCCGCTGAGCTTGGAGAGGAGATAACATCTCTCTGTCTGCTGCATGTGCAACAGTTGTCCAGACACAGGGGGAGCTGGAAGCCTGTAGCGTAAGGGCCCCATATTAGTGTTATTGTTTAACAGTTGTAAAAGTAGATGAAAGAAAGCATGAATTCGGCAGTATATCTGTAGGCACATCACTAGCTTAAAATAATAGCTTTTCCTCTACTGTTCCAGTAGTGTCCTCCTACTTACAGTTTGAATCCAAACTGCGTCTCTGAAGATGCAGTGGACTCTCAAATAGATGTGAATTATTCCATACTCTTCCTATGGTGTTTTTTCATTTGTGTTTCCCCCCCACCCCGCCAAGATAAGCAAAGATCCCTCTCCCTCAATAGCTGACTGCTACCTTTAAGGTTTAGCAAAATGGGTCCAGCTGGTGTCTAGGCCTGCTCCTTCCCATTAGCTCTGATGATGCCTTTTCCTACCAGCTTCCCTTGCTTCTGAGTTTGCAATGTATAAAGGCAATAAACCACCTTTTATCCGCAAAGATGCAGATGTACCTACCTGGCACCCTTTGCTGTGAGACCACCTCCTCTCCCCTCTCATTGAACGCCTTGACCTTGAGAGGAGACTTGTGGATTAGCTCCTGAGAGGCACGTAGGTTTTACTTTTTTTTTTTTCCCTTTTTACCCTCATTTTATTTTAATGGCTGGGGAAAACGGGAAGAATGCAAATGAGTGAATGCCCTCTTTGATCCCTGTTGCTCCCGAGCATAATCTGCTAACCTGGCAGGCGCCAGGCACAAGAGGAATTGCTGCCCCTAAGTAGGAAGAAACTTCAGCCTCTTTTTGTGAGCAGTTGCTCACAGTTTGCTTGTTAGCTCAGGGGAAGTGAGCGGCCAAGGGCGCCCCGTCCCCCTGCAGAACAGGGGAGCTGGACGCTCTGCGGGGCCGATCGCCTGCTGCTCGCGTAATGGGAATTATTCTTTTAAGCAGGGATAACCTGAAAGCATAAGGTTTCCAGCCCACGTCTGAAAAATACACAATGAAGCATTTACCCTAAAAAAGGGTACAACTGTGGCATCCGCTTCTTTCCAGAGGGACGGGCTGAGCAACTGCGACAGGAGCAACCTACAGAAGCCATCTCCCGAGGTGAGACACCGAGCTACCGGCTGGGTGTGGAAGAGAAAATGGAGGCATTGACTTCAGTTCTGAATGAGGTCTATCCCTGAACATGGAAGCCGTGGGAGTATTTTGAGGATGTGTACTCAAAATACAGGTGGAAGGGCTGGGCAGGGTTATTGGAGAGGGAAGGCTGATTTCGGTCGTGTTAGAATTGAATAATAAAATTCTTGATAGCCAGCAAAAGATCAAGGCTTCAAGAGTGGGTGATCCTCTGGAGCTCTAAATTATTTTACTACACTTCAAAATGATGCTTCATTATGTGACATGCATATTCTGTAAAGCACACATATCCTTTGCTCTGCAGGACACCGGGAAGTGGGTTTTGATCTGAAATCTGGATTGATCATGTCTCCTCCAGTCCCTTCAGACCTGGGCTACGTACCCCCTGACGGCGGATGGGGGTGGGCAGTGGTGTTCGGAGCCTCCATCTCAGTTGGGTTTGCATATACCTTTCCTAAAGCTTTCACTATCTACTTTAAAGAGCTCCAGGCTGTTTATGACATCTCCTACAGCCAGATTGCCTGGATAACATCCATCATGTGTGCTACCACCTACGGAGGAGGTAAGTGAAGCAAGACCGTATCTTTCTTTGGAAAAGAGGAGGTTGGATCTCTACACCAAAAGGGGAGGGGAGAATATATTCCTCTGAGAAAGTTCTTGGAAAGCTCTAACTGCAAGTTTGGCTCTTTGTTTTCTGCTGTTGTTCGTTGGCAAAACAGAGAAAATCAGTACTGCTGAGTATTTTATTGACAACAAATATATGATATCACCAGTTCTTGTTATTTCATCAGAAATCTTGCTATGTGTGGGTGGAGGCTTGGTCATGGTGGAATTATTTGAGTCTTGGACAGTTATTTCAGCATATTTAGTATTCTGTCTTTTGTTTGGTTCATATTCTTGGCTTTTTTTTTTTTTAAAAAAAAAAGAAAAACAAAAAATGTATTTCTTGCACTCATAACTGTAGGGAAGATGCTGGAAATGTGAAACCTGAAATTTTGCTGATGACCAGGCATGGCATACATGCATGTAAATCTTCAGATAGTATGTAAAGGTGTTTTAAAATATTCCCTAATTCTGTTGCTAAAATCCTGCTACAAGTCTTTTATTAAGGAATGATGTTTTAGATTTCTCTCGGCAGAACCTTTCTGAAAGGACAAATGCATCCACTGGTTACTCAGTTTAAAATGTTTACTGAGGATTTGTACCTTGGCTGCAAAAGCTGCCGTTGTGCAAAGGTTGTGGAAGGTGTTGCTTGTCCTCATAATGAAATCACCAAGTGGATGCTCTCAGAGGGATGTTTGCCTCAGATACTGATGCCAGGTATCAGCCTGCGGCTTTGGTCTGAGGAGCTGGTGTGTATCTTGCTGTTAGTGGTTAAGAGGACCACCTTGCTTTTAGGTTGCTGATGCCTGTGAGGTGGGGCTGCTGGAGGCTGTTGCTGGGCTCTTAGCAGGCTCTTGGTTCTTCTTAGCTTGTTTTGCAAGGGTGAAACGTAAAAGGCTTAACACTTAAGAACACAAGAATAGCCACACCGACTTACATCTACCCAAACCTGTATTATTCCTCAAACAAGGTCAGTGACACACACTTTGGGAAAGACTATAACAAACAAGCTGTAGATGGAGGGATCCTCTCGGTACCCCTCGCCCTCAGGACGGTGCGGTTTGGAGGCTTCCTGGGTCACGCACTACAAACGTCAGGGTACAGCCTGTGTAAAGAAGTCACACGTACTCAGCCCATGTACTTTAGGAACTGATTTTACATGGCAATAAAAAAAAAAAAAGAGCTGTTTTGTCATTCGATATGGGATGGATTAAGGTGAAAGGAGAAAATTTCTGTCAGGCTCAGCTGGCACTGGGGACAGTGACACAGGTCGTCCTGTCAGTGCCCTGAGTGATGCCCGTGACTTTGTAGACAACCTGTGTCTTCAGTCTTCTGACAGCTCATGCCTCGTGTTATTGAGCATGTTATTCCCAAGATGACTGCCTGCCTTGGAAAGCTGCCACAGGAGCAAGCGACCTTTTACTTACCGATTCAAATCCAGCCCTTGTCAATGGAGGCCGAAGGCTCCTGCTGCCCCCGAGCCAGCAGTGGGTCTCAGCCCCTTCCCAGCGGCCAGGTACCGGCGTTGTCAACCCACCGGGGCTGAATGGCACGCGTGGGGTTTGGGATGTACGTGACCAGAGAGGTGTGAGGGATGAGCTGCTTCCCTGCTTGCAGAAAGAGCCTTTTCAGGTCTGTCTGGAGCTTATCAACCAGGCAGTGAGGCGGCTTCGTTGGGCCCTTCTGGGCTACGGTCTCTGCTGCAGATGGACAGAAAGGTTCACTTCCAGGGTTATTAAATCAGCAGCTCTACTGAGCACCTATTTCCCCTTGAAACAGTGAATGTGTAACCTGTGGCTGCTGTTTGGCTCTGGTGGTTTCATGTCAGGGGCTGAGGAACCTGAGTGATGGGGGGGCTGTTAGAGGGCTTGTTTCCTCAGGGTGGCGGTTCAGGCCCTCTGAAAACTCGATGTCTGAAACTGGGCACCGAATTTTAGAGATGTCTCAGACCGTTTGAGATTTCCGGCTTTTCATTTTCCACCTTTCCTGAGCCAGGGCCTCGATGCCCGGGCAAAGATACAGAGGAGAGCACAGCACAGCGGCTCTCGGTGATCTCCATGGGGGAAGAACCTGTTACAGTATGAAATGTGTGGGTTTCATCATTGATCTTCCCATCTTTAAATACAGGCTTTTATGAAATCTTATTACTGCAGGGCTGTCGTCATCAGCTACAGCCGTGTGCGCAAGTGCCTGACTTTCCCAGGAGTCGCATGTAACAACAGGAGGGTGTCTGCGTCAGGAGGAAAATACGAGATGCTGTGAAGCAAGATGATTTTTCCTTTTCAGCATTGCATTTACCTTTATGCAGACTTTGGGCTAAGAACTCGCTGCTGTCAGGGGGGTCCTGCCTGTCCCACCTTTCCTGGTGTTTTCACAAACACTTGTGTTTATTGCCGCATGAGCACCTTTCCTCTCTGGGGGTCTGTCCTGTGGTGTGGGAGCTGTTGCTCTTCACCTCACTCAGTTTTTAAATCACTGTAGCATCTGGGTTAAAAAATACCCAAGCAACACAACAAACTAAATTGTGAAAGAAATAGATCTCGGGGAAAAAAAAAAAGTCTTAGGAAGAATCCCTGTGTAACAATTATAGATTATTCTAGAATTAAGGAAGATCAATTATCTCCTCTGTTCTTGTGAATGATTAATAATTCCAAACATTTCCCTGTCATGTTCTCATCTTTCAGTAGTTGTTTCCAGTAAATGGTGTTGACATCTCCATAGATCTGAAAGCAGCAGCATGCTAATAGTAATAGAAGGGGGACTGACAATAATAACAGATTTAGGAGGTTCATCTTGGGGAATAAATATCTTTGAGTGCATAAGTAATTGAATACTCAGTTTGATCTTCCTTTCAGCTACGACGGCATAAATCTAGAGCAGTTCTGTAACACCCAGTGAAGCTGCACACTGTGCTTGAGGGAGGAGGAAAGCACCAGAAAGCCTGCCCAGAGCGGCTGAGGGCACGCAGGGGATCCCTTCACGCAGAATTCTACCTTTAAACCCCAACTCTAATATTACGATATTCATAAATGTTGCAGCTAGCTGGATATAAAGTGGTCGTTTAGGACAGGATGTGTTTCTTTGCACTAGAGTAACTAAAAAAAAAAAAAAGCTTCAACAAACATTGAATACTGTTTCTGGGTGAAACTGCGCTGGAGTCAGCAGGCACCTTGCCATCACCTTGAGCGGAGCCAGGATTTTATCTTTCAGCTTCAAAGTTTGATCCGCTGATCTATAGCGCTAGAAGCCTGGAAAACTTTAGCCCCGAGCATGGCATTTGGGGAAGGGGGCTGAGAACTGAATGAAATTTTAGAAATTACTTCTGTGTCTGTAAACACTTGGTTTCACAAAGGTCTCCAGGAATGTTAAGTGATGGAGTGCACTATAAACATCACCTAGATAATAGGTGCATCTTTGAAGCCTGTCTTACAAGGAATCATTTCTGTGGCGCTTGGGGGGTTCTTGGGAAGGTCAGTCTGTAAACCTGGGATTACAGCGAGCTTGAGCAAATACTACACTTGGACCAAAAGTCTCCTCTTTTTGATCTTGTGGGGTAACAGGGATGTACAGTGTCAAAAGTTCAACAAGCTCCTGAAGCATAATCTGTGTAAGACCTTGAAAGTTAATACTAAAGCATTGTGCTTGATCTGGTGGACAACGGTCAGCCAGAAGGGCAAAGCAACACAGAAAATGCAGGCACAGGAGCCCGGCTGAGTTTACCTACAGTAATATTGTGTATTGCATCACCCTGTGATGGGGACAGAGCGCTGGTCAGCCTTGAGTGATGTTATCCACAGCTGCTCGCACCGCCTGATGCATGAATTAATCTCTTCCCCTGTTTGAGTCTGTTTCTTGTTTCCATATCCCAGTGTTTAACTGAATTTGAAAGGTAATGCAGGATCTTGCTGAGTTTCCTCCATCCCATGAAGAGGAGCTGGTTATGCGCAGAGGCTGCAGACGTTGTCATGCGGTCCTGCTTCCCCCCTGCTCTCTTGCTGTGTCTGGTGACAAGAGCTGCGTGAATTCAGACAATCTGGGTTTCTGCTCGGTGCAATTCAAAGGTGCCCTGCATATACGCAGCAGCCAGCAGTACCTGCTCCCAGAACTCGACAGTCCTAGAGGAAGGTTTCTTGGGGAAACTCACAGTAAGAGCAGGAGCCCTCATGCAGTTGTGATCACTTCTCACAACAGTTTTATTTGCTGGAAAAAAACCCACAACCAACCCAAACCAACAAAGTTCCACCTGTAGCTTTAATTGATGGTCCTTTTAATACCCTGAAAACTTGGGTGAGGTGGGGTTAATTTTTTTTTTTGAAAACACCTGCATTACGTAATGGCTCAGAGTACTATGATCTGCAAACAACAGTGTCCCAGAGACTACTTGCAAACTGGTGTGACGTCCCCCTGTCCCCAAGCCGAGGAGCTGCCAACCCTCGAGTCCAGCTCAGCCAACCCTGAGCAGTGCCAGCTTTCTGCTCTTGTGGAGTAGGACTTGCTCTTTATGGCACCCCTGTAACATCTCTCCTCTCTGAGACATCAGGAGTGTTTAATGAGGTCTAAAGCTCTCCACCTTGTTGAAGCATTATTCAGGCAACCCTGAGGCAGGTGATCCTCTTTCTGTCTTGTTGACAACTACTTGGGACTTTATTTGTAGCCTTGGAGATGGGATGGAGACAGCAGTGGTCTTCTGGACCCAGCGGTGCCACAGCTGCTTAGGGCCATGCCTTGGAGAAGGTTCTTGTGGAGGGGCTGGATGTGTTTGGACACTGCAGTCACAATTTTGGGTTACTTTTGACAGTCTAAGCTGCAGATCTTCGCTAACCTGGTTCCTTTTCACTGAAATGAGTAAGGAAACTCTCACAAGAATGTTTCCATCAGAAGCCACAGGATACCCGTGGGCTCAGTGGAGGTGAGGCCAAGCCCCCCTGCTCGGGCAGCAGTACATGGGGTGTACAGCCAATGCCCAGAAACTCTCCCCACGTTCGCAAGCTGTGAGCTTGTGGAGATCAGCTAAATTCATTCCAGGTGAAAAACGTAGTAAAGTAGCACCGTAAGCAAACAGGTTTGAAATACCTAGTGGGCATTGTGTGGAACATGTGTTGGGGTAACTCAAGGCAGGGCCAAACACTGCCCTTGGAAATAACTCCAAGGATTTAGGTGGTTGCTGCCTTTCTAGTATGTTACCATCATTTCATATCTTCCTAAGTGAAGGGATGCATGGGATCACATGAAAATAATTATTTTAGGTAAAACTGGGATTGTGTAGTGACTCCAACTAAATTGGCTGAAAGTGGCAGAAGATTCTCTGAGGTGGAGGAAGACGCTACCTCTGTTGCTGGTGTAACCAGCTGTCCCTGGTGGGATCAGCTACTCCGTGACAGCATCTCCTGGGGATCTGCTGGGTGGTACCTGCGTGACACAGTTCATGTTTAGCAGTTTTCCTATCCTAAACAGGGCAGAAATGTAGTTGCTTTAGTTTTTTGTGTGCTTTTGCTTCAAAATAAGAACAAGTAGGCAAAGTAGGTAAGGCAAACTGGACTAAGGTGGGATACAGTACTAATTTTCCATCGAGAACACTGAAGTGCTTTTCTTCACTACATGTTTGCCTTGCGCAAAAAGGTATGAACTCGTTATCCTGTGGTAAAACATCCCAGCAAGGAAAACAGGGCTGGAGTCTGGGAGTGGAGAACCACAGGGTGGGAAGGCAGAGGTTTCCCTCTGCACACAGTGTCCTCCAGTAGAGAGTCCCCTTTTGGTACAAATGAAGTAGTGACATGCTCCGCTCTGGCTAATGTGTAATTACACCTTCAACACAACCTTCTATCCCAGCTGTCTGTTTGTCAGTGTTTGTGTACACAATCTGAAATGCCACCAGACTCTGATTCAGCGGCGTTCGGAAAAAACCCCAGTATTTGTCCTAAAGTTCAATCATTCAGGGCTTGGCAGAGTCAGACTTCTGCCATAAAAGTTAATAGCTGAATTCTTGATGCGCGTTTGAGTACTTCAACCATGTTGTTTTTCCCTTTCTATACAGTCATTTTCCAAATATAACAGAGCACAATCCTACTGGGATTAAAATGTAAATGAGATGAAGATGCAATAGCAAGGAATAATTTGTTTTAATTCCCCAGAGAAAACATTCCAGTTATTAGATTTAGATTAAATGTAGCCATCTTTTTACCAACACAAATGTTTTGGTTTGGGCTGCTGATTAAAATCCTGCAAGGGGGGAAAACCAGAAGGAGTGATGTCACTGCTCGGTTTATTTTATCATTTCCAGGAAACCAGTGCAACCAGCAGCGATGCTTTATGCACCTGGCTGGTTTGAGGGCACGGATGCAGGGCTGGAGCCACCTAAGAGGTTTGCTGGCTCCGGAGAGCGTTATTTCATGTCGTGTGAATCGCTCTGCCTGCCTGGCCTCCGCGCCGTTAATACTGGGGTTTGGCAAAAAGGGAGTTTGACATTTCATAACTTTCTGTTTTGACCTCTCCTTGACCCCCTCGTAAAATATTACTTGGGGAAGGCTCTGCCAGCATCTGGGGTAGTTCCCAGCACCACTAGCACCCATGTCCCTTGGATGCATGCGGTGTCACCCTGCTGCCAGGAGCAGGGACGTGTGGGGCTGATGGCTCTGCCCACAGCAGAGCATCTCACACAGCGTCAGAGAGGCTGCCTGGAAACTAAAAGTCCCCCCAAAATAGGCATAGGCATGTCAAGGGATGGGGATTGACCACGCTTGACCCACGTGCCCCATGTGTGGGTGCCGCTTTTGTGGGGTGCTGCCCGCATCCCTCCTGCTGCTCAGCACCCCGGGAGCTGCTGGTTCCCTTTAATTAAAACCTCAAGCATGAAAATATTAGTGGTAAATCCCTGAATGCTGGAGGTCTTGTGGCTAAACACTGAGGAATGTGTTGTCTCAGCCCGGTCGGGCTCAGCGGCGATGAGAGCGCGGGGGGATGAGGGCAGTTCTGCGCTTGCTGGGAAGGGAAATATTGATCTGTCCCCAAGCTTGTGTTTTGTGATTGCAGCTGGTTGGGGTCCAGCGCCAAGGATTTTGCTGAATTCAAACCTTTTCCTGAGTAATAATCTATATTAGTATGGATTGATCCCTTGGAAAAAGTTAAGGATATTGTTAGGAACGTAAATGTGTGTGGCTGTTTTCAGAGGACTGGGCTATCTCTCTCCTTAGACGGATTGCACTGAGGAAAGTAACGGCATCGCGTCCTGGGCCGTGGGGACCAGCCCTTCGCTTTGGAGGACAATTGCTGCTTATCTCATTCATTAATTCAGAAGCTCCATTTTAAAACCTGATTATGGATTGCATTTCACTGCTGGTGCTTTTTACGAGGAAATGGAAACTGACAACAGAATAGTTTTGAGAAATGCGGGCATGCCGTGGCAGTAAGAATCACAGACGCTTTAAAGAATTGCAGTTACCTCTTCAGGTGCTCCCTTACCTGGTGCTGTTTTCATGCAGCAGAGCTAGGTATGGATTTATTTTTCTTAATGTAGAAGCAATTTCTAAAGCCTTTAATTGACTCAATGAAGGAAAAATACTGTTGGGGTTATAGAGTTGTAGCTCCTACCTTTGGCTGCAATAAAAATGCCTTGCATAAAAGGCTTCGAACAAAATTCTTTCCAAATACCAAAGTGGTCCCTTGAGAATATAGAAATGCTTCCCATTCTCAGGGGAGCCCAGGTTTTTTATCTATCTTTCTTTTTTTTTTTTTTCCCAAGAAAAGAAAAAATATTCAAGTTGTTAACACTATTCACTTCTTTTTGTGACCTTGTATTTTAAAAGTTGTTCATCAACCCTTGGGCCTCAGTAAGTGAAGGACATTAGTTCATTTGATTTAAAAATCATGACTTAAAATATCTGTGGGAACTGTCACGGAAAGCTTTGCAAATGCTGGAAAACGGGCCCTTTTGGGGAGCGAGGAAGAGTTTCAGATTCTGCCTTGCTCCTGGCCCCTTTTTCCCCGCTTTGCCCCTCTTCTTTCGACAGCTGGGGAGCGGAGCGCTGGGAATATGATGGCAGTCGCTTATTTACATGGAGGACTGCGATAGGGAAATGAGGCATTTGAAAAGGTATTTTGCAATTTTAATCAATTTTGGTGCCGCTTGCCAGCAAATTAAAAAAACCTGCCCTCCAGGAAGCGTCTGCTGTCTGTGGCTGGGTGAGCGGAGCCGGCTCGGGGCGGGGGGGGCTGTGCTCCCGAAATGGAGGGGGAGCACTCACGTAGGCAGCCTCTGTGAGAGGAGCCCAAGTCTCCCCAAATTGCCAGGAAGTCCTTTTTGACCTCGTTGGCCCAGGATTTCTACTGCCAGTCCCACCCTCTGCCCTCGGGCTGTCGTGCTTTGCTCGGGAGCATCTCTTCAGAGCAGCCAGGGGAGGGCAAAGACTAATTGTTTTCAGACATCTTTAGAAATCATTTGTTTGCCCTCAGTATCTCTCACTGCAATTAGTTTCCTGCTCCAGTTTTGAGTTTGCCACCAGCTGGTGTCAATGTTTACCCAGAAGGTGTCATGCCAGGGTTTGCTGCAGAGGACATTCTTTAACATGACACTAAATGTGGTATTTCTGCAGAAGGAAACTCCTAGCTGAGGTGATGGCTGGAGTTGTACCTGCTTCTTCATCCCTCCGCTCCCGGGGGTTTCCATCTGCCCTCCCCACCTTCCACACCTCTGCTAAGGATGTTCAGCCTCAGGTGTGTTTATTTAGATTTGTTCCGATTTTTTTTATTTTTGGCAGAACACAAAAACCAGCTGCTGAAACAAACTTTGTTCCCATTTCTTAGAAAAAACACCCACTAATCCAAATTCTCCTTCCTCTGCAGGAAAATAGAGGAAAACAGCCCTTTCCCCTCAGCCAACCCCTTGTTCGGCTGCAGACAGGGTTTTCGCAGTGGAGAGGCTTGAATAGTCTCCTGCGATGGCAGACTGCCCGCCACTGCACCCCGCGCCTCCGTGCATGCAGGACTGCGCACGGTGCAAGCGATGCAGTAAAAGCAGGGATCCTTACGGCCCATAAAGTGGGTCTGGGCTGCACCAAACCAAAACTCTCTGGATCATCACGCCGTGACCCTGCACCTGAGAGCAAAGGTCTCCTGGTCGTTTGAAGTTTACTCAGTTTTATAGGAAGAACGAAATAGTAGTAATAAAACATCGTACAGAAGTGTTGTAAGGAGATCTTTAAAGCTCTAGATTAACTGTGCCAGGAAAATTACTGAGCAAGGCACTGATTTTTCCTCCCCTCTCCATTATTGCTTTATTGCAAATGTAGAAAAATGGGATTTACAGTAACACAGGGTCTGTTTTGGGAGGGTGGAAATAGGGAGGCAGGGAGCTTCTTCTCGTTTCATTAGAGACTGACGTGTTTGTACCCGGACCGAAGGTGGTACTGCTCTTAAAAATTAATTCTAAATTAGAGCAGAAACAGCAGCCTGGAGCAGCAAGTTTTGTGTCCCCATTCTTTGGGGAGGGAAGAGCTGTGTGCAGGCCCAGAAGGGTGTGCGATGGGACAGTGGCAAAGCCGTACAGAGCTCCTTGGGAATGCAGGAATTTACTCTTTCCTGACTATCTGGGAAGGGCTCTCGGGATCCCCATGCAGGGGGTGTGCGCAGGGATCTCCTGTCTCAGTCGGAGCGGGAGGGGAGAACCCACTGCCCCCTGCGACATCGGCACGTGGGCGGCGTTCGGCTCAAAAAGAAGAGGAGGAAAGAAAAATGTCAACAGCACCAGCGTTTAAATGCAGATTTTAAACCCCACTGATTTCTAAACTCCTAACTAGTGTGACTTGGTTTTGAGTGTTAGGTTGTCTTTTTTGACAACAGACTGAAGACTGCTTTACAGGAGATTAGGGAAGAGTTGGTCTGAGCCTTAACGTACAGAGAAGCCAACAGGGGGTTGGGGGGTGGAAGCTCTGCTTAGGGGAACGGGGAAGAAAGGGCCATACTTGCAACCCAGGTAGTGGAACTGATTTGGGGCGAAATGTCTTTTGCTGAAATAATTCGTAAAATTTGCCCAAACCGTACCCCAGCCTTCATGGTTACACATGGAGGGAAGAAGGTCTCCCTCTCCCAGAGGCTGGTGGCAGAACGGGAGGTGACAGGGCACTGTCACCCACCTGCCACCTCCACATGAATTTCCCCAAAATAGGGGCCGGGAGGGCAGGTGGCTGAAATCCTGTAAGACCCATGGAGCTGTTACTTGTGCCAGGGGCAGCAAGGTTGAGCGAGATGCACGGCTGGGAGCGAAACTGCCACTTTCCAGCAAGAGCGAACATGGCTAGCGTATATTCTAGTAAAAACTAGAATGTACAGCAAATTGGTGAATATAAATAGTGGGCGGACAACTGCGCAGGTCTGCAATGATGTAGTGGTACGGGGCCAGGCGCGCGGTGTGCAACTTTCAAGGAGGAGGAAAAAGCTGGGATGCTGGTGGAAACACAGGGGGGAAAGAAAAAAATATAATTGCCATTTAAATAACTGAGGATGGTTTAATTAAGGCCCGCGGGGTGGCTGGGT
>VYZM01012925.1:190826-231092 GCA_013398915.1 Dromas ardeola | reverse complement strand
GGGGGGTCAGTGATCGCGCCGCCGCCGCCGCGCTCCCGCAGGTGGGTGCTGCCCGGCGGGGTGCGGGGTCCCACGCGTGTGCGGGGGCTGCTTTGCGCAGGGGGTGCGGGGGGGCCGGGTACCCACGAGCGGGGCGGCGCGGCGCGGCGGGACGGAGCCGCCGCTTCTTACCTGATCCACCTCCACGGGGTGTTTCTGTCGTGTGTGTCCCCCCCCGCCCCGTCCCCAGTAGGGATGCCAGCGGCACCGTTACATATAGCTGATGTTCTTTGCGTTAAATGGCAAGGCCAAACGGCAGGGGTGGGGCGTGACAGTGGAAATAAATAACCAGCCCGGAGCTGCGTTGGGGCGATGCTGTGGCTGCAGAGCGGGGATCTGGGGGAGCAGCGTCTCCGGGACTGACGCGGCACCTTTGGACTTTGTTTTTCAGGGCTTTCCAAGGAGTGCCGGGCGGCCACTCGCACAGCCCCGGCCATGGCACCCCCCGGCCCCCCGGACGGCGGCTGGGGTTGGGTGGTGGTCTTCGGCGCTTTCATCTCTATCGGCTTCGCGTACGCTTTCCCCAAAGGTTTAGCTATCTTCTTCAAAGAAATCCAGGATTTCTTTGGCACGTCCTATAGCGAGATCGCGTGGGTCTCCTCGATCATGTTGGCCACGACGTACGGTGCAGGTGAGTAGACCTGCACCAGCCCCTGTGGCACGGGGTGTCGTGAAAGCAGAAATAAGCCAGAAACCTGCACCCCGGGCCAGCGTACAGGGAAAGCAGCAGTGTCCATCTGCACGGGCGTGATCAACGGGTTTATTTTCTGATCGTGTTTCTAATGTCATTTAGGGAAACAAGTCATTTGTGGGGGCTAAGGGGCAGATTTTCAGAGGTAAATTGGTGTTGGTTGGGATTTTCAAACGGGCCTGGTGCCTTCCAAATTTGTCTCTGGGTTCAGCGGGTGCAGGCGTCTTTTGACCCCTCTGGGTGCCTTTTGGGCCTGTGTGGGACTCGAAATGCCTTTGAAAATGCGGTCTGTGACCAGTTTGGTGCTGGCATCCCCTTTATTTCTAGCTGTGTTTGCAGCAGCTTTGCTGCTTTATAAAATAGGGTTCACGTTACTAATATGGTTGTGGGGTTACGCAGAAGCCTTCATAAAGAAAGGAATGCATTATCTTCCGCACACCAGAGGCTGAGCTGCATGGTGTGTCCCATTGCTGCATCCCCTTCCCCAGCCACGAGCTGCGTTAGGGGATTTCTCTGACATCACAAACCAAAATGTGTCCTTGGCCCTGTCACACATCACCTCTGTTCCCCAAAGGCAGGGAGCCGCAGCCCTGCTCCTTGTATCCGAGTGGCGAGGGGACGGGCGAGATGTTTTGAAGAGGCGCTGGCCGCCTCCTGCCTTGCTTTGAACCAAGTCAGTAACTTTGCACCTGGGAGGCTGTGAAGTGCAGTGGGGTGACCCAGACCTGGCGTGTTGCTGAGGGTGGCAGTGGTGGTCTACGGCCAGAAACCAGAAGATCAAAAGCGTTCTGTGGGCATCAGTGAAAAAGCCCTGAGAACAGGCTGGTGTAAAACAGCTGGGTCTGGGTTTCAGCCAAAGGCAAGCGTGGAGGAGAGCAATAAACGAAGTAGCTGCTTGTTTATTGTGGCAGCTTATAATTACAGCAATGAAATCGCCAGAGTCAATCATTCTTATCAGTTGCAGAGCAGTGCATATAACTTTGCTCTTTTTTTTTATGCTTTTGATATCACTTTCATGACTCAATGAAAAACTTGGGCTGCCTTTGATTAAATCTGCAGTGGGAGGTAGACAGGAACCACACTCTGTAATTGTAGGAAACTTCAATATTTATCCTGGCTATTAAAGCGGTTCTGAAGATACTCTTTGTTTTTAAAAATGGATGGGTTTTATTCCTTAATAATGCATTGTAGTGCCTTTTGGAGAGTGCAGTTGGTAATGAAAGTAAAGATGCTTTGTAAAGGTTTGTAAAGTGGCCGCGATGCTTGAATCAGAGCCTATTGTAATCTACTCTATTGTACCCCACTGCAAAGGCTTGGTCCCACGGAGGGTAGCTCTGCAAGGGCTGAGTTCCTATTTGAGACCCCACACATGGAGCACTTCGAGGGCAAAACCCAAGCAGCTATTTAGAAAGAGAAATCCTCCACTCAAGCCAGTGTCCTTGTCCCAGGCCACCCCATTGGCCTCCCTGATGGGATGCTGAGCCCGAGCCCTGGGGAGCACTTGCAGCTTTGGGATAGGTTTCCACTGGGACTTGTTATTAACTGCAGAGAAAAGCACTTTTCCTTTCCCTCAGCCCCAGCAATATAAATAAGGAGTCTGCAGTGAAAAGGAAACACTGGGCTCTCGATGGGCAAGTAGGTTGCAGTGAGGGAGGGCAACTGCCATGGGGAGGCAGGCAGAAGGACCGCTTGTCATTTAGATGCTATGTGAGTGCTGTTTTAAGGGGTTGGGGTAAATTATGTGGAATGTCTCTGAAGCAGTGGGGAAAAAAAGGAAAAGCAGGTGGCCCATGCCTTTGGTGTGTTCAGTTGCCTACAGATGAGCGTCTAGGAAGCTGCATGTTTTAGAAGTCAAAGAGAGATGGCTAATGTTTGGTACCAAAAGTATATGAACCAGTGGAGGTTGCTGTAAATTTCATGGTCTGCTACTAAAATTAGGACATCCCTTTTTGGGAAGGCTGTGGTTGGGGTTTTAATTTAAGTGAGTGTGCTGAATGTGTCCCATGGAGAGCAGGGACCGCGGCTCTCCCTGACGGCTGGGTGCCTGACAAGTTTCTCTCTGTCTTCCCAGTAGCTCAGGGCATTGTACAGTGCAAACCTTCTTCCTGGGGAAATGCTGTTTCTTCTGTTGCACTCAGTCTTGGGTAGGTGTCACCTGGGGCTCAAGGTACCGTGATGATGGGCTTGTGATTTCAACCAGTTTGCAGAAGGCACGCTTTGCTTTCGACACCAGCATCCACAGTGAAGTGGTGGGAAGCCCTGCTCTGCTGCGGAGCGGGGTGAGACCTTGATGGAGCAGTCCCAAAAAAGCATGTTCCTTCTGCGTACTGCCACGTGCTAAAGCAATATCCCATCGCCTATCCAGTAATGCTGTAATAAATGCACCAAACTAGTTATCTGTAGGTTGAGGGCTCCCTGGCTGCCTCCGTGGGTTGTTGCCAGCTCTGCTTTGTCTTCCAGCAAAAACACATCCCACCCACCCTCTGGTATGGCAGAGATGCTTTGTGCCAGACCACAACTGAGTGAGGAAAGTGCTCTGCAGATTAACCCTGGACCTGTCAGTGCCCGAAGTTTTTCACAGGGGTGTAGCTGGGGGACTGGAGCCTCTCGGGGTGTGGGTTGCGGCCGACGAGCTGGCGCTGGGGCAGGTGAAATGCTGCTCGCATCTCCTCTGCCTTCTCCCGTCTGCAGACTCTCCAGCCCACTTCCTTCTCTTTCTCTCCAAGTGCTCAAGCCAGTGCTGTGTGCTTTGCGCCTGGAACGTTGTAGTGGACTTTTATCCCAATTAATGGAGTTCCTCCTGCCTTTTTGCAAGGAGCTTTAACTTTACCCTCCCTTATGCTATTATATGGTAATACGGGCGATGATACAACCGGCCACTGTTAGACTTAATTGTAGGTGATTATACCGTTGTTCCTTCCCACTTGCCTTGCAGTTGCTCAGACTTATGTCCATTTAATAGTCCTCCCCTCCTCTGCTCTGCTCTTGAATGAGATTTATGTGTGTTTGATCATCCCTCTCTCTGCAACGATCCCGGCTGAGGTGCCGAGTTGCACAGTGGCTGCAGACGGGACCGTGGTGGGAGTTTGCAGAACATGGAGCAAATGAAACACACGTGCCCAGAAGCATATTTAACACGCCTAATTTGATTGACTGGGCATTTAACATCAGAGCGGGTTTGACTTATGAACGACCTCAGTGGTTTGGAAATTCTCATTAAAGGAACGGGGCGATGGTTCCTGTGAGCTGCCAAAGTCTTGCCCTGCTGCGGTGCCTGTTAGAGCTGTTGGGATGCCCACACGGCAAAGCATGACTGACTTTGCTGAAAAACTAGAAAGAATAGTTAAACACTGGATTTTGGATAAGCTTTCCTGAAAGAAAAGAAGTTCTAAAAATGCCAAAGCAAGCTTTCAACATAGTCCTGAGTAGCAAGCGGAGTTACTAAACCAGGTAACTATTGCCATGGCTTCTCCATTCCTTCCCATCCTTTCCCGCACCAGTGGTGAGCAGAACTGTCACAGCCTGTGGGGAGGTGCAGGGGGTGTGCGGGGGGGTGTGCAGTCTGCAGCCACGTGGGGACCATCTCGGGGGCACTGACCATCTCCTACCTGAGGCATCAGGCCCATGTCCTGGGGGACCGAAGGGGCGAAATGGTGCATTTGCTGGCGTCAGGTTTGGGCGTCACGGCCAGGAAAGGAAAGCCTGAAACTTGTCCCACCTCCACCCCTTCCCCCTGCTCCACCAGCAGTAAACGGCCGTGATTTGGAAGGTGGCCACGTAGATCCAAACCTTTCCTCACGAGTGCGCAGGCTCCTCTGTTTGCTCAGTTGGCTTCAGGGAAGGGCTGTAGTGCTGGTGTCCCCTCCCCGGTGTTGGGCCATGTCCCCGGGCCGTGCCGTGGCTCTCACAGCCAGGACTCAGGGCAGCGAGGCCGGGCAGGGTGGTTGGCTGCCTGTGAGCTGGCATCCGAGCACGGGGATGTCCCCATCCCCAGGATCTCGGGGCAGCCGTGCCACCCGGCGCCTTGGCAGGGCACAGAGTGTCTGATGCTCTCACTGACAACAGCTTTTGTTTGCAAACATCCTCAGGAAACAGTCACTCGGTTCCTTGGCACGCTCCTTGGTGTGGGGACTTGTTTTTAGGCTGTGCTGCTTACTGTGTGACAGAGCTTATGTTTGCATTTTGTAAATAATGCAAATGAAGCATATTTTCTGAAAATACTCACATGAACTCACAAATCTCCACTGGAGTAGCTCTGTTGACTTTGACAGCATGGATGCAGATTTACAGTGACCACCTGAGGCTTTGGCTAGTAGCACCAGAGCAGCGCCAGTTTTTCAGACTAAGACTGAAAAATCAGCAGCCCAGACTGTTTCTGCCCTTCACTTTTTGCTCAATTCCCCTAGGCAGCTGTTTTACACCAGCCGAGGCTCTGGCAATATATATTGCAGAAGTTTTAATGTGTCTTATCCCCCAGTTTCTTAATCTGAACTAGGTTGCAGAAAACAATTCTGTCACTATAATACAAGTAGTAAAACACATTAGTCTGCAGTAAAGTGGATAGCCTGGACTTTATGATAGGGTACTTGTAGTTCTCACCGGTGTTCATGTTCAGCAATTCCACGTTTCCAGTTGCAGAGGGCAAACTGGGAGGTTTGTGAGTGAGGAGCACGAGAGAACATTGCTTTTCTCTGACCAAACCCTGCAGGGGTGAAACCCTGTCAATCTGATAAAAAAAAGGATTTCTGTTTTGCAATGTTTCTAATTATTTTTTTTTGTCATGGGCAAAGAGCTCATTCCTTACCCCAAATGAGAAAAGTATTATGGAGCAGAGTCTTTACTAGATGTAAAGAAAAGGAACCAGGATCTGTCCATAAGGGACCGGGGGAGATGCCATCATCCTTCCCTAAAGGTGCTTCTAGCTGCACCTCAGCTCCTGGCTGTCAGGTTCTGGGGGTGACGAGGACATAGAATCATAGAATGGTTTAGGTTGGAAGGGACCTTGAAGATCATCCAATTCCAACCCCCTGCCCTGGGCAGGGACACCTCCCACCAGACCAGGTTGCTCAAAGCCCCGTCCAACCTGTCCCTGAACACCTCCAGGGATGGGGCATCTGTAACTTCACTGGGCCAGTGCCTCACCACCCTTATGAAAAATGCTAACGTTGTCAAAATGTGGATCATAGGGCACCTGTCATGCTGCTGCGTACTCTTGGCAGGGTTTCCTTTTGCATACTGCCTCCTTGGACTCCCAAGGAGAGTCCATCATCCAAGGACAGTCCATGTGCAGGGATGAGTTTTGTTCAGGGAGACAATCTCATATAATATAATCCCAAAAACTAAAGTCTTTGGCCTTCACGCCTCCTGACTTGGGCTGTGTGCCCATGTCATGTTCACAATACCAAACTGAGCTGCCCTTTTCCCATTTTTAAGGGTGACACATTTCAAACTAGGCCACAGATGAGCCCCTGGAGATAACCATTACCCAGGGAAAGCAGGAGGCGGTTGAGCTCCCAGGAAGGAAACGATAAGCAATATTAATTTGCTAGTAATTTAGTTGCCCTATTCAGCGTCGGGGGAAGTAGCCAAACATTGTAAAAATAAGAAATACTGATGCCACTAATTTGATAGCAGCAGCGTTCTCGTAGCTGTTATGGTCTCCTCTAAGGCTATAAGAGAGGTAAGGATCATGGGAAGAAATAGTGTCTTTTATTATGTCCAACTGTTACAGCTTGAACAATGAGCCGACTTTCTGGCACGCGTACCAGAATAGAGAGAGTAATTTAATATCCAGGAAAGTATCTGCATTTTTGGTTGTTTTTTTTTCTTTTTTTTTTTTTTTTTGTTTTTATGGTGACTGTGTGATCAAAATGCTCCTTCCATCATTGTAATGAAAGCACAGAAATCCTCTGAGTGAAACTCAGAGACCAGATCCTGACACAGAGTCATTTCAGCTGATAAGCTTGAATAGCTGGGGCTACAGCAGGAGACATCTGACCATATTTTTTTCCTCATTTTTGGAGAATCTCACTCTTTCTTTTGCAATTGCTGTGCCGCTAAGCCTTGTGCGTGTTAGTATACAGTTTGTAGATGTAAATATGTGCTGCTTCTGTTGCCCCTTAATACATAAAAAGCTAAGTTGCATCAGGACCGTACACTGTTTTTATTCAGTATGTAATGCAGTGGAGTCTTGGTCTCAGTCCCGCTATTTGCTGCTGTAATACTCCCCCAAAATCCCCAGGGTGCTGTTCTTACAGATCCAAATTTCTATTAAAATTAGGGAATCACCTTCCGTCTATTTTCCAAGACAGGTGCAGAGAGCCACCTTTTGCAAACACAAGAGAAATGAGAGCATTGCTCAAGTAAAAGCTTTATCCTGAAGCCAGACGCCAGTGTTTGCTACTCTTGTTATTTATTATTTATTCTTTTGTAATTGGATGAAATGTCTCAAGATTTAGTTCTGGAAATACTCCACAACTGAGTCTTTCCTCCAAAGAAACTTTCTCCCAGAGCTTGTAGCTGCTTAATAGAGCATCTGCTAAAGCAGCAAGGAAGAGGTTGGTAAATTGAAAGTCGACCATTGACCTTGAACATTTAATCCAAAATTTTATAGCTGTATTTTATTACGCTGCTAGCATGATAAATTGCAGTGACAGGTTTAGAAAGCACCTTACAACATGCAGTGGTGTAAAGCTATATTAATAATGAGTTTGATTCTGCAGTTTTTAACTTAATCAAAACTGCCAATGTTCTCTTCTGGTCTGGTCTGAGCTTCATCAAAACCTTCTCTGCCTCCAGAAGGCCTCACCCAGGGTTCTCCTCACATCCCAAGTGCTTGCAAATAGTTGGGAAGTACCGCAGCACTAAAATGGGGAACATGAGGCATGGGAAGGGAGGTGTCGGTGTTTTTTTCACCCAAGCAGCAAGTGGGTGACAGAGCCCAGGCCAGTCCTCAGGAGGCACAAGCTCACTGCAAGCCAGTTTTGGCTCAGACGTTGCCTGATGGACCACAAGTGCCAGGGCAGGATGTGCCTTGATCGGTGGGGGCTTTACTGCGTTTCCTGCTAAAAGCTTGGTGATGGGGCTGCCTGGAAAAATTGCATCTTGTGCGTTGCCCAGCGTTTTGCGGTGGATTTTCTGCGTGTGGAGTCCCAAATGGTTGGGCATCCCCCTCGCCGCGGGGAAGAAAGCTTTTGTGTGAGAGCTGGTTGCCTGTGCGGGGCAGCCTACGGGGCTGTTGTCTGCTTTAAGAAATAATCTCTGCAAGGCACGAGTCCTTTTGCAGGTACTGTGCTCACATGCTGTTGCTGCTGTTTGCATCCCCTGCTGCTGAGAAATGAGCTGCCACAGCATGTGCTGGGGCTTTTTCTTGTTCTTTAAGAAACCCAGAGCCCCAAGACTCTGAGTTCCCACACAAGTGGCTTTGCTCCTAAAAAGCAGAGGCGTTATCCTTGTGCGTTACGCTTGGGTGGTTGCGCTATGGGCTTCCCATCATTTTCTGTAACATGGGCTTAGCAGAGAAATAAAAGGGTGAGTACCTGGGCACCGTTTGCATTTGGGATGCTCAGCCCGTACGGATGCAGTGCGGATCTGTGGTGCGCAGCCGGCTGCTCGCTGGTCTCTCCAGGAAGCCCAGCACCCATGTGCTCTGGGTCCTGTGTTGTGTCTGACCACCCCGTGGGATGTCTCAGTTACCTGAAGGTGTCCAAAACAACATGAGCACCTCCATCATCAGCCCTTAGTGCTGAGCGAGGGTTACGAGAGAGGGGAGGGAGAGGAGGGGAGGACAGGCGATATTTGCAGTAATTCATCACGTATCAGCTCTCTCTACTTCTGTGCTTACAGCATTGGTTCAATAGAAGTTCTCGAGTAGGGCTTTCACTAGGTTTTCCCTAGGCATGTTCTTTCCCACCTGGATATTTTGTGTAGGCTGAAACAAAAGGAGTATCTGTGTTTATCCACAGTGGATATCCGGCATCCTCCCATCATGGCCCAAGCCCAGGCAGGTGCTCCCTGCGTACCTGCGGCTCAGCTGCCCGCTGCTGGACTTCATCCTTTTCTTTATCACCTCTACCTCTTGGAGTCCCACCAAGAGTCAGTCAGCCTCCCCATGTCATTGCAACAAGATGTGTTCCCTCTCTGGGGCAATCCCTGGGGTAGCAGCACCATTATGATCCTGGATTTTGTTAAGAAAGCCGGATGAGGAATGATTTGATTTCTGTAATGGATGGCGCTGCAGATTCATACACTTCTCCTGACTCTCAGAGAGCAATCAAGCCCTGCAAGGTCACCACGTATGTGCTTATATTTTTTATTTTTTTAAATAGCCCTGTTCTACTTAAGAGCGATAATAGCACTATAGTTTCAGGTGAAATATTTCTGTGTTCGTGGAGTTGGTCACAAAGCTTTATCATTTCGCCCTTCATTGGAGCTAGCAAGGTCACCAGGCAGCAGTAATAGAGACGTGATAGACTTAATAAAAACTGAGATTAATAAGAACAAGGAACAACAAAGCGAAGAGTTTTGGTTGGGGTGTTGTTAATGCTTTGCAGGCAGGTGTTAAGCCCAGAATAAGTTATAATCCACTCCCACAAGTGAAGTTCAAACATGTGAAAGCTTCTTCCCCCGCTCAGTACAGCATGTGTGTTGTGTGCTGCCGTAGGAGTGTGAGAGCATTGATGCCAGCCTGTCGTAGAATCACAGAATCTTAGAATGGTTTGGGTTGGAAGGGACCTTAAAGATCATCTCGTTCCAACCCCCCTGCCACGGGCAGGGACACCTCCCACTAGACCAGGTTGCTCAAAGCCCCGTCCAGCCTGCAGCTTTTCTGCCCCTGGGTGGCTCTCCTGCATAACTGGTCTCTTGGTCAAATTATGTCGGGCTTCCAGGAGGTGGACAAAGCCCTTTGGAGGGCATGGCCAGGTAGGGGCCAATTTGCTTGTAGAGCAATGTGTTAAGACCGGCAACGAAGGGCTGCTGATCTCAGGGAAAAGGTGTTTCGGCTGCGCAGGGGACTCATGTTCTGCAGCTGGGCTTAAGTGAAGGAAGGGAAAAAAGTCTGCGGTCCTGCCAAAGCAGAAGGTTAGCTAAAAAAAATCATGGGAAAGAAATTAAAAAAAACATGACATCGTGACCTTCTGAAGGTCAGCGGCTGTGATCTGCTGTGTGGGTGAGATCCAAACCAGCAGCCCGGGAAAACCACTGAGCGCAGGCAGCTGTGTGCTCGGCACCTGCGATGCCATCCCTATGCAGGAGCGGTTATTTAATTGCCTAAATATGAAGTGACACAGAGGACCTTGGCTCCAGCCCCAATTTTGGAGCTGTTGGCCTGTGGCTCCTCCGTGCGCCACAGGAGCAGTGCGTGTCAGCTGTGTAATCTGGAAATTGAAATGCCGAAGCACTGATCGGATAAGATTGCTGGGTAAGGAAGAGGACGCTTTGTCTCTCTGAAGCTTGGGCCTCGTCTGCTTTGTTTTTCTTCTTTTGTTTTACATCAGGATGCTGCTGTGGTAAATGCACGTATTTCTGATGGGCGGTCAGGGTCCCTGGCTTCCCAAGGACGTGCCCGGTGGGTGCAGGGGAGGGAGGGCTGCTGCTGCTTGGTTTCTGCACCAGATCATTACACCCACTGCCTTGTCAACTGGGGGTGGTGCCAGTCCTGCCTGGGGCCCAGCACCACAGAGCCTGGACCGACCAGTTTGATGACCGAGTAATGCATCTCACAAGGGATCTGCTGAAACTGCAGCCATCGCCCCCTTTAACCTACAGACCATTTTCCTCACCTACGAGGAATCATAGAATGGTTCGGGTTGGAAGGGACCTTAAAGATCACGCAGTTCCAACCCCCCGGCCCTGGGCAGGGACACCTCCCACTAGACCAGGCTGCTCAAAGCTCCGTCCAACCTGGCCTTGAACACCTCCAGGGACGGGGCCTCAAAGGCAGCTTCTGGTGACTGGTTAGCTGTTGGAGCTGCTATTGCATATGCTGGACTTCAGCCTCCTTATTTAAAAAATGATTATTTGTAGTGCAAAGTAATACTAACAGAAGGTATTAGGGCAGTTTAGGGGCGGACAGGTCTTTGTAAGCTGCCATTTGGGGTCTGGCAGAGGGGTATTTGGTACAATGGCTATCACCTGGGGCGTTTGCTCGCTGCCCCTTGTCCTCCAGCACCGGCGTGCATGGCCATGCTGTCCCCAGCAGCACGGCCTGAGGAAGAACCAGTTGTGTGGGGGCTCCTCAGCCATTGTGGGTGCAAAACAACCCATCTGAACCAAGCAGTTGAGACCATTAATACATAATAATTGTTACCAGGTGTCAGCAATTCTTCTTGGGTGATCTGGAGCAGGCACGTGCAGGGCTCAATTACCATGGGTCAGCTGGTGAGCAGCAGTTCTCCAAGCCCTGGTGACAGACACTTCAGAGCATGAGCCATCCAGGTCCTGAACCTTGAAGTTCTCTTCTAGCAAGGGAAAAGCCTGCAAGGCTGCAGGTTTTAACCCACTCATCCCTTTCCCCCTGAGTTTGTGACTGTGCCCCGTGTTTTCTCATGGCCCCTTTCGGGCCGAGCATCGTTACCGGGTGCTGATTGCTGCCACCGATCCCCTCCGCCTCGGGAGGTTGGCAGATTCTGGCAGTGTGTTAATAACGCGGGGGCACTAGCTTTCATTTGCGAGGTAATGAGGAGGTTGCTCTGTTACAATGGGCTGGTACCCTGTTGGATAAATTACGAGGCCAAAGGCAGTGTTGTTATTCCACCGAGGGAATGAGATTATTACTGAGGAAATTGCAGGCCTGCTTCTGTCGTTGTTTTACTACTAGTGTAATAATAGACTTTGTTTTATTAGTATAAATGATTTCCCCCCTTTTCCTCCCAGCTGAGTACGCTCCGCTCCTTCTTACATCCCCAGTGACTCCACATAGTCAACGCCAGTCAAGTTGTGCTGAGTTCCTTAGTATTATCTGTGTTTTCACAGCAGTTTGGAAAATGTTAACTATCTGGGCTGATCTTTTGGTGCTGACCAATGTCCCTGTGCAGTAACAGCTCTTTAGAGACATTTGTCACTGTGGAAAAGTGGGAAAAGCTGAGCTGCACGTTGCAGCCCCAGCGATGAGGGCACTGGTGGTCCCAAATCTGACAGCACTGAAGTCCATGCAGTGGGCTATTTTAAAGTATTGCTATTTTATCATCTGCACGGCCATCAAACGGTTTTACCAGCAGACGTATGATGTTTGCAATGGCTTTGTGCCACTTTACACTGTCAGAAGGTCAGTCTTGTGAAACCTGGAAAAAAACCCACGTTGCATGGAAGCCTCTGGGTTACGGGGTCTGCCCTTCAGGGTCTCAGCCCTTAGCTGCTTCTCTGAGAGCCCTGCACAGAAATACTTCAGCAGAAATTCATCCAATCTAGGTTCCACCAAAAAGGGGGAAAACAGGTTCTGTTAGTATGAGGTTAATTAAAATAAATGACAAACCAAACTTCACAAATAAGCGATATATGTGTGTGTGTGTGTGTATATATATGGTCAGAGGTATGGG
The DNA here is from genome assembly GCA_013398915.1 of Dromas ardeola. NCBI lineage: Eukaryota > Metazoa > Chordata > Aves > Charadriiformes > Dromadidae > Dromas > Dromas ardeola. The sequence goes on along the minus strand of VYZM01012925.1, from coordinate 218,825 downwards.
AGAGAAGAGTGTTCTCGTCCTTGTTAAAAATACATTGGTGTTTTGCACCAACACTGGAAGTTTTGCAGCTCATAAAAAATTCAAAAGGCTTATTGAGGAAAACAGAAAGGCAATTCAGGTGTCTATTTTTTGAGCACTGTCGTACTTGCAAGAGTTTAAGCCAGTCTGGATTGATACTTCTTGTTAAATGCCAACTCTACGTTATGGTCCTCCCTGGATCATAGTTCAGCGTCTCAAAAAGAATAAATGACAAGATGGCCTGGCTTTGTGGAAGAGAGGAGAGTCTAGGGTATTTTGCATTTTCTTTATGGTTTTACAGTCTCCTCTTCAGGTTCCTTTTCACTTCTGCAAACACAACTCAAGGTGAAAAGTAATTGGACAAGCTAACAAATGAGTTAGGGCTTGCTTTATTTCCCACCGGCAAGTTCCTGTGTTTTGCTTGCCACCAAGATCAGCTTCTTTGACATGGCCTTTCGTGTACCAGCTAACAATGAATGGAAATCTGCCACAGGTATGAGAAAAGAGGGGCTTTGTACAGGACAGGCACTAAACCAGCATGATTTATATGGGCCGAGGATAGTGCTTTACATTACATCAGTCTTCCAGGAGTGCCATGATCCCAGCAGCATCTTTAGGGGATATTTGGTGCGAACTGTTGTTCTCCAGACTGCAGAGTTTTACTGCAGACAGAACTCACTTTATATGCACCCTGCTCTGCCAGGGGTGTAAAACAAGGCGTTTCTGAGCTGGCTTTTCTTGCTTTTACCCAGCGTTGATGGTAGCTCCACTGGAGAGCGTGTCCCCCAGCAGTGCCCTGCGAGCCAGGGGAGGTGCGGAGCCACAGGCACGGCTCTGAGTGAAGCCAGCAGCAGGATGAGGCTCAGCATCCCCCTGTGTCCTCCGCTGTCTCACGTCGTCCCCTCACGATGGGTGATAAACGATCACCACATCTGAAGTTCGTCAGAAGGGAGGAAGCCACTTGCTGGGTTGTGAACGGGACACCTTGATTCTGAGGGCTGGTTGGGTGGGAATGCTATCCCCTCCCGCAGTGAAGCACTGGCACTCCTGTGTCGTCAGCCTTGTAATGTGTTGGGGTGCAAGGGAGTGATTAAATTTTACTTCTAATTTCCTCCTTAGAAGTTGCAATGCCGCCATGGTGGTGGGGTTGTGGGGACAGCGCTGGCTGGGTGACACTAGCCCTGGCTGCTCCGGTGCCTGAGAAGCCATGCACTGGGGACACGCTCAGCAGCTGAGATGGCTTTTGCTCCTTGACGTGACTTTTCAGGGCCTCTGACAGCGTTCGTGTGGCTGCTTCTGCAAGGTCAAGCCAGGTAAATGGTGTCTTTCTGAGAGCTTTGCCAGCTGTTTCTCTTGCCCTGTCCTCACCTGATTGTAAATTAAGAGGCAAAAATCACCCCAGCTCCTGTTAGCTTCTGCTGTTGGCTCACAGGAAGGACGGATGATTTAGTTTGGATACCACGACAGGGAGCGTGTGGTTCCTGCATGTTTGACCAGGCAGGTATTAGCAAGTAAAGGTGCCTTGGGATGTAAGCTGCACCTGCACACGTTGTTACCATAATTGTTTTCGGTGTGGTAATACATAGCATCTTTATTCTTTTCATGCAGGCTGAATAACTGGTAAATGACAGGTCCCGCTTTTCAATTCCACCGTGTTTCCAGAGGCTGTCACACTTTTAATTTTTGCAGTAGCTGCAAGCAAACCAGTAATCGTGTTTCCTATTTCCCACAACTGCGGTGCTGGCTTTGTTGTTCCCTCTTCTTAATTCCTCTGTCTTGACTTGAGCTATTTGATGTTTCCCAAAGCTCCCCAGAACACTGCTGTTAAAGTTATCTAATGCTTGATGGCTAATCAGCCCCCTGCGAGAAATAGGCTAGGGGTGGCATGTGGCCGAGCAGGGCAGGAGAGGTGCAGTCGGGTCTGCTGGGTGTGATGCTGATCACTGAAGACATCTGGGCAGGGTGAAGGGGTGTCTGTGCTTCCTACGCCTGCCCAAGTTGGCAGGGGTTGCGTGCTGAAGTGGGCACAGCTATGTGACATATTGCGTGCGCCGGCTTCTGCCAAGAGTCGGCAGAGCTTTTGAAAGGCTGCTCCATTAAAGCCCATGGATGTTTCTGTAGGTCCGGATCACTTAAGTGGAAGTAATTTTGGGGATGTGATTTTGCATTTGCTTCAGTGCATTTGAAAGGTCTGCTCAGGACTATCACAAAACCTTCGCCCTTGGAGCAGCATCTCAGGGAAGTTTGGTTTCCCAACTGTTTGAGACCTTGGTTTGGATTCTCTGGTGTCTCGTAAAGTGTAAGTCTAGATGATGCTTGTTGAGGTTGAGTGCTCATCATGGCCTTCACTGTGGGTTCTCCAGTGGCTGGAAGGTTTAGTCCAGATGCTCTGCCCCTGTTTTCTCCTCTAACTGGCTGCACTTAGTATCTCAGAGGTCTCTGACCCTCAGTCCTGCATGGGTGAGGCTGGTCAGGGACATCAAATGCTGTGGCTCACACGTGTGTGCTGTGATCCTGTATGCCGTGCTCCTTTAGCAAAGCAGGCTCACAGGGCCTGGACTTAAGGTTTCAGGCTGTGAAGGAGAAGGGCTGATGTTGCTTCTGAAGTTTGTCACGGTTCCCCGCGAGCTCGGACCAGCCCGGGCAGATAACACTTTGGAGACCACAGCTCTCCCACCCGGACTGGCAAACAGGGGGACTGATTATCCCCCTGTAAAACTGATAACGCAGGTTACAGCAGATGAAGGCTGTTTGCTGAAGGTCACGCAGACCTGCTGTAAAGCATTGCTGAGAGATCACACAAGACAAAAACAGGCAGCAATTGCAGTCTTGTGGGTTAATAAGTGACCGCTGGGAAGTTGGGATGTTGTGGAGGACACTGCTCGTTCATGGAGGGTCCCCCAGGGGCACAGTAAGGGTGCTCTCATTCGTAAAGCCCGTGATTGGGGTCTGAACTTTTGCTTTCATCTGCTCCAGCCTCTACTGTGGGTTGTCCCCATAGCTGGGAAGCAGAGCAGAATGTGTCCACCCTCAGCCCCTTGCAGTTCAACATCTGCTGTCGTGGTCCAAACCCAACCTTACCGATGGGTGAGGCCAATACGACAGCTTATGGACCGGAGTGAGAGAGACGCGGATCCATATTCCCCTTCTCCTGAGGTGGATGCTGCAAGAGTGGGACATAAATGAGCATTTTGTTTCACTTCTCATAGCAGGGGATTCTCTCCCCAGGGACTGCCCCGAAGCAGAGCAGGAGAGGGCCCTTAGCAGATATCTCGTGGGCTTTAAATGCTCTGCTCCACGGTACAACATCCTGTAGTTTTAGGGCTAATGCGAAAGCCCTCTTCCAGCAGGAGGGGTAATTGAAACCGCATTTTCTTAGTTGAGTAATTAGATTGATTCTGGAGAAAGGCGGACATGTGGAAAATTGAAAAATGGAAGAGTTGTGTGCCCTTAGGCTGCAGAGGAATGTGGTGGTGCCTTTCCGAGGAGCACTGGCTCGATCTGTTGAATTACGGGACACGCTGAGACCAGCTCAAGCATGATGCTAGTCCAAGTCCTGACCAGGGAAAACTCGGTGAGAAAGGGGTCCCTTTCCTGCTGTGCTGATCTGACATATGGGTCTCTTTCCCCAGAACTCTCACTAAATTCTGTAGTGCTCTGTGCGCAAAAGGATGCATGCGTGTGAATCCAGTTACAGGATTAGGAGGGAAAAAAAAATCTTCACGTAATTATACAGTCACAGAAATTTTAATTGAATGGTGCATTCGATGGGGCCAGCTCACAGATCAGGCAGTGACAGGAATGCTTTTAAGACTATGCTTGTGCGTACTTCATTTATGAGTGGTTTGACCTTAGACATCTAGTGGAAAGTATTTTACATGTTACTGATGTAGCAATGAGCTTGATTCCCTGGATTAAACCAGTCATACCTGCTGATTTTTATTCTTGCACATTATAACAGCTGAAAACATGTTCGGATGCTGTCAGCTGTGCTGAGGGGATACTGGGGTTTTGGGGTCTGACTCCTGTGCTCAAGCGTTCCATGATTTGCAGGGTCTGGAAAGAGCTCTGGCACTATTTCTGGCTGAGATTGTTTAAGCAAAGGTAAATATCCTACCAAATGGCTCTGCGGTGAGGTAGATCCCACAGTCAAACTCTTCAGAGGTACCTGTAAGCTTAAAATACCCATTTCCAGTAATCTGTGTGTGGACGGTGTGGGCTGTTCGTAATGGCAGGAATGAAGGCAAACAGGCACACTGGGCACCGAAACACCATTGCTGCGTGCTGAGTAGCACCAGAAATAGCCAGGTTAAGAGAACGTGCTCAATGCTGCCTGTGTCCCCCGCCTCATTTCCAGCATCATTTTGGCAGCATCTTGGTTCACAGAATCACAGAATAGTTCAGGGCTTTTGAGTAATACAGAATCTTTTCCTTACATCTCATAGCTTGACTTCTGGACAACTCTTTTCCTGCTCAGTTCGCTTTCTCCAGTTCTGAGTTCTCAGCCTGATCGAACATCAGAGTTGGCTTGGCTTTGAGAAAGGGGCTGGTCTTGAGACCTTCGAAGTCCCTCCAACGTATATCATTCTGTGATTTTGATTTTTACTGGTTCTCCAGCTACTTGAGACTATTATACACAAGACCTCCGTTCTTTCCTCTCCACCCAAAGCTGCTGGCATGTTCCACTTCCTCAGATTTCAGTTCTTCCTTTCAGTGTGCACAGTCTTTGTTAATCCATTTCCCTCTTTCATAATTTCGTACTTTCCTGAACCACCTCTTTACATAAATGCAAGACCAAAGTGGTTCTTTAGAGCTCCAGCTAATCCATCATCCCAAACTGTTTCGCCTACATAGACTGCTATTAAGATTTAATTAACAACTGTTCTGCTGAAGCTTCACTCCTGGTCAGCAGTATTGGAATTGCATTAAATAGAGGCATTAAAAATGCAACAGTATTCATGATATCAGCCTCATAATACGAACGAGTGCTTTGTGTGTATGGTTCAGCATCATAATAAATCAAGAAGCTCCTATGTTGGGATCACGCGTTCACCTGCTTTGTTGCCGCCGTTTGCCTTCTCTGATGACACTTTAAAGTCCTGGGGCAGGAGCTGTCACCAACTACACAGCCACTGTGTGGCACGGGACATGCTGCCATCTCTACACAGTGTGGATCATCTTTCCCCCTTTCTCCGTTTTCTTCCTGAAGTCTCACTAGAAGCTGTCAGCAGCACCTCAGGCGCGCTAAAATTGCAGAGTTTTACCTCCTTTGTGTCAAACATGCCCTTCTGTCAGAAGATACCTACCTCAGGGAACATTTTGCACTCTTTCCACAGGTCCCATTAGCAGTATTTTAGTAAACCGCTATGGCAGCCGACCCGTGGTTATGTTTGGAGGCCTGCTGTGTGGCATTGGGATGGTCTCAGCTGCCTTCTGCACCAGCATCCTGCAGCTCTACATCTGCGTGGGCTTCATTACAGGTAAGAAGAAAGCGTCTCCTTTCCACTCATGCTTGAGGTTCACTTCTGATGGTTTGGGGCGTCCAAACTTGGCCACCTCAGCCAAACGCAATGGGAAGCTGGTGAGATAAAAAGCTGGTGGGACAAGGGCCCTCACTTATTAACTGCTCCAGATGAACTTTGGCAAAGAGCACATCCCCTGCTAAGCGCTGTGTTCCGGGCTGAACATCGCATGCGGGATCTTAGCAGGGGATGTGCTCTTTGCAGGTGAGTGCTCTCGGCCAGAGGCAATGGTGAGGATGGCCACCAGTGCCCTCAGCTCCCGCTGAAGCAAACGTGGGCTGACCGCACTCTGCCCTGGGCAAGGCAAGCCCTTCGAGATACAAGTGCGACTATGAAGAAAGCAGATGTGTTCCTATATAACTGTGTGTTATATTTCCTCTCTGAGATATATGAAATGAGATTTCAGGAACCTGCTTTGGTTTACTTGCCCTTTGCTTGCTTGTGAGGTTAGGAGGTCCTTTATCTGAAAATAATAACCTCTAGAGTTGATTGAAAATGTGCAGTATTCTCCATATTGAGAAAAAAATAAATCTGTATTTCCTCATTGAAGTTATAATTTGAACTTTCTGTATTGAAATATGAATTTCCATATTAGGAACTCAAACAGGAGAAGGCATAGGCTCAGTCCAGCATCTTTAAAACCTGCAGGTGCTGGGTTATTTCTTTTAAAGGTAGATGGATTTGAGTCCTCGACCTGTGTGAGTATAGATGCTTAATTGTAAGCATTTTTGTTTGATTATTTTGGCTGAGGTTTCTTCCAGTGCAGCTAGGACATCTGCCTGAAAACATGACACAATGAGTTCAAAATTGGCTTTTGAGGTTGCAAGGTGTATGTTTTAATGAATGTTCCCTCTCTCTCTGCAGCCACATTAAGTGTGGCTGCTTTCTGAGCATGAAAAGTGCCAGCTCAACGTTTAAAATCAATAAAAACAGCCACTAGCGAAGTAAATTGGGACAGAAAGTTTGTCACCCTTTTCTCCTACACCAATATTGCTTTATTAGATCCGTACAGTAGTGAATAAATCTCCATGTAGGATTCCTTCTCTTAAACCTTACTCTTTCTAAGGAAAGTCACTGTAGTTAGGTGAAGCTGTGTTATTACTGAGTGCATAAATCTTGCAGATTCCTCGAAAGAGATTCTAGAAACAAAGCAATGGGAAATAAAAATAACCAATGTCTCCCACGGATAAATTCAGTATTTATTGATGCATGAGCTTGCATCATTCCTTGCTAAACAAATGTCCTCTAGCAAGTTGACTAACGCTGGATTAGCACAAGAGAACCATAAATCCTTTGCTACAAATATATGCATTTTGGTGAGCAGAAGGGCTCAGGCAAGGAGCAGTGCTGTAGGAAGGCACCAACTCCTATTTTCAAAGGTACTTGTCTAAAAACATGCCAGGAGGCAATTTTGTGCCTAACCCAAATGGGTCTAGGGTTTATGAAGACCCTGCTGTTTTCTGGTCGAAATCTGGTCCGTTGCCCATCCTGGAGAATTCACAGTATGAGCTGTGCTCAGTGCACACATGTCACCCTCGTGCCAGTGACAGGGTACAGGGGAAAAGCTGCCCCCGCGTCTCCCTCCTCTTTAATGCCGTGGTGTTTCCTCAGAGCAAAGCACATTTTTTGTTGTGTACACCTTTCCTTCCTGCTCACTGAATGAGGGCAGCTGTATGGATGAGGTCTTAGCTAATAACCCATCATTTCCAGGCACAGTGCGTATGTGCTGGGGAAGGAATATTAATTTGACAGAGAAGGGAAGATGCTTGTAATCCTGCTAACACGTTCGATGCCTCTAATTACGCTTGAAGTGCTTTCACTGGCCAGGCCTAACGTGGAAGCATTCAAGGGCAATTATGAAGCTGCCTGCTCATCACGTGGCTGAGGCAGCATTACTGTATGAGGAGAGAGACTCTGTAAAGGCGAGTTGCGATGACTGTAAAGAAACCTGTAAACATCACACTCTAGTCTTCTTCCTACTACCCTGAAAGGAAACAGGCTGACGTAAAGGACCGTGTTCACGTAATTCGCAGGGATGGAGGTAAAAACAAGACAGTTGGTACTAGGAGGTTCCTGCTACAGTCCTGTGCTTTTGGCATATTAATAGAAATCTCTTCAGAGGAGCAGAGCGGGAGGTATCTGTTTACGGTGGAGGGATTAGACACGGCAATCTCAAGTGCTTTCTTGATTATGTCTTCTTCCATTTGCATGCAGAGCAGGGACTGGGCTCCGCTGTTGGAGGCAGCTCTGAAGCAGCTCTGTCCTTGATGGCACCGAGCTGTGGGCTGCACGAGGCACTTTGCATACGCATGTAAAACCCATATTCTCTTCCTCACTCCTTTCCCTATAGCGCTTAGAAAAAGAAATGGGCTTTGCAAGCTGTCAACCTGGATGGATGCCAGCCTGGATGCATTAAATAGGTGTTTAGGCATGCAACCTCTTCTTCAAGTCTGAGGTAGTAGCAGCAAATTTCAAAGCTAAATACAAGGCAATAACGACGGCTCAGAGTTTAGTTCAATCTGTACCAATTAGACCGCCATGAAATAAAATGGGATCTAGGGTGAAGCTCGTTGACTAATGGGGCTAGAGTCTTTGCCTCAGTCTTTGCCTACCAGGATTGAAATACCTGGTAGGATCTTCCTTTGCTGAGTAAAAATAAGACCAATAGCTACACAGCTCACTTCTGTAGCACCACTTACTTCCTTCTAATATGAGGGAGATGTATTTAATCCAGGGAGGGATGCTCCTTCTGGCACGGGCTTGCTTCTGCTCATGCAACACCTCTGTCTGTAGGCCTCTCTGTCATATCCCTGGGGAGAAAAATGTGGTTATTTGAGTAACAGTTCCAGCCATGGAAAAGCTGCTGTAGTTTCTGAAAACTGGAATAAAATGGATATAAATATTTCCAACTAAAGTCAGCCAAAAGCTTAAAGTAAATTGAAATTCCAGTCAGTCAATTTGAAACTCTCCAAATTTAATTAATAGGAAGAGCATGAGGTAATATTAAATTAGATTTGTCTGACTGGCAAATTAATGTTCACATAATAAAAAAATTTGAGTTGATTATTGGTTAAGTGGGTAGCTGGCATCCAGTCTGATTGTCCTTCTCTGCACAACGTGTAGTAGGTCCCTACCAAAAATGATTCTGTGGAAATGATGGTTCAATTGCTGCCCTTACGTACCAGCCTGGGAAATACGGAGTTAAAGCAAACTCTAATCCACTGTGTTGCATCTTCTTAGGTGAAAGAAGGTGCATTCCTATATCTAAGCACCGTCAAGGTTGTTCTCTAACCAAGGCCATGTTTTGCCTCCATAGTTCTCAGGTCTGTCCTCTCATGGACATGAATTTGGCCCCTTATGGATTATGAGCAGACTGTACTTCCCAAAGACATGCCCTACCAAATATATAGACTATCTAGAAAAGTTCATGCTGAGAATGTGTTTCGTATCAAGGCTAATTTTAATATCATGCCATTTCAATTTATTTTTAATGTTGTAAGCTTCCAAGTAATTTTTTAAAAAAAGAATCTTAGACTTGGCAAAAATCTTAATTTTGTAAAACTGTTCAAACTGAAGCTATCCAGCATCAGTTGAATTCTGCTGCATCAGTTGGATTCTACTCTATCAGCGACTAATGATAGTGTTCCTTAATTAATTTTGAGGACCTTGACCTTTCTAAATTCTCTTCTGTAAAGCAATATGCCTAATTATGTACTGCACAGTTAAACAAACTAATTATATAGACTAATGAACAAGAAAAAAATCTGCATGACCCTATTTTCAGGATTCATGTTCTCTGGTATAATCACTTCAAGGCTTACATTTCTGCTTTGTTCTAATGCGGCTCATTCTTTCCTGGATGATAGGGTGGAAAATATGTGGCAAGATTTTTAAATGTCATTTTGATGGAGTTCTGAAAATTTAACTTTTTAAGGAAATACTGCACATCGTAGAAATGTTTGAAAAGAGGACATTATTATATGCTAGTGCTCTCAAACAGAACCACAGAAAGTCAAGACCATCACAGCATTTGGTATCTCTGCCTTTAGATTTCATCTGTGCAAGAGAAGCTGGCTAACTGAATTAGCAAGGCAGATTTATGATACCATTTATATATCTAAATGCCATATAAATAAATTTTAATTAAAAGAAACACTCTAGGGTCCTGTTTAATTAGCATCCTCGGTAGCTGTTTTGCTGTGTACTTGCAGACCTCTTCATCTTTTGCATCAGACCTGAATTGCTCACATCACCAAATTAGTAGCGGCTGAGAAGGGTGATGTTATTTTCGCTGCAGGACTGTCAGCCCGGCAGCAGTGTTGGGTGCCCACCGCCCACGGAAAGGGGGGCCAGCCCCAGCCACAGTGAGAAGGATGCGCTTTGGTGGCTAGCACTGGTTCAAGCCAGAACAACCTTCCTCAAACTGGGAGTTGTCATTTTTTTTAATACATTCAATCTCTCCTCCAACAAGGCTGCTGTGTCTGGACAAAACCAGCCAGCATTCATTGAGGGTATAGTTTCAATTTAGTCTGAAGCAAACTCTGTTAGGTTTGCCACCCAAGAGATTTGCAGTGCAAAAGGAAGGGGCTTTCTGGGGTCTGGTTACCCAAATGCAGTAGCCAGAAGCTTAGGGACATCTTGAGCAAAGTTTGCATCTAGACTATCATGTTGAAGAGCCACCAGTGGACCAATTGTCCATGAATTTGCCTTAAACAATGAACTGAGGATAAATGGGTCTCAAATCTTCCTTTGTGTATCTAAACTGTTTTTCTCTGTTCCAGGATTTGGCCTTGCTCTCAACCTCCAGCCGTCAGTGATAATCATAGGGAAATACTTTTTGAAGAGAAGACCCATTGCGAATGGCCTTGCTATGGCGGGGAGCCCTGTGATGCTGTGCACCCTGGCTCCTCTCAACCAGTTCCTTTTTGACAATTTTGGCTGGAGGGGCAGCTTTTTAATTCTTGGTGCAATTTTGTTAAACTGCTGTGTGGCAGGAGCTCTCTTCAGACCCATTGGGGCAGCTACAGCATCAGTCAAAACCCAGGCGATTGAGGAAGGGAAGGCTGCTCTGAAAGAAGAGGTCACTAAGGATGCCATGGAAATGAGTAGTCCCATGCACATCCCCACTGAGACCAAAATGGAAGAGGAAGAAGGAAAGGACTGTTGTGAAAAAATCAATCAGTACCTTGATTTTTCCCTCTTTAAGCACAGAGGGTTCTTGATTTACCTCATCGGAAACGTGCTCATGTTCCTGGGATTCTTTGCCCCCATTGTTTTTCTGGCACCCTATGCAAAGCACATAGGCATTGATGAATATTCAGCTGCTTTCCTCCTTTCGATCCTTGCTATCGTGGATATGATTGCCCGACCTACCACCGGCATCATTGCAAACAGCAAGTGGGTGAGGCCGCGGATTCAATACTTTTTCAGCTTCTCCATCGCTTTCAATGGCACCTGCCACCTTCTGTGCCCGCTGGCTTCCGGCTACACAGGGCTCGTCGTCTACTCCATCTTTTTCGGCTTGGCCTTCGGCATGGTTTGTGCCATGCTCTTTGAAACGCTCATGGACCTTGTGGGAGCTGCCCGGTTCACAAGTGCTGTTGGCCTGGTCACCATTGCAGAGTGCTGCACGATATTACTGGGACCACCTATTGGAGGTGAGTACGTGTTCTTCCTCTGGTTCCACTGGGTTGTCGCTTACATTTAGCCTCTTTCAAGCACACTTTGTAAGAATTGATTCTAAAGGTCTTTTCTCTGCTTCCCACCCACCATTTTTCCACTAGTAATTGGACAGGGAAGGCAGGTATCTCCTCCAGCATTTCCTCTTTACTCCTTTCTGTGTAGTCCTCTAGTTGAAGTCAACAGTTTGGAGGGTGATCTTTCAATCCCTGATCCCTTCAAATACTTAAACTGAGCTTACAGAGTAGGACTTCTTGCAACACCAAGAACCTTGCACTTCAGATGACTCCTCCTGTTGCAAAAGGCTGGAGTCCACCACAATTTAAGCACTGTGAAACACAACTGTTCTATGAAATTCTCTTGTTGACTCAAACCTAAGCCTTGCTATTTTTTTCTAGGGCTCTGAGTACTTCAGCTTACGGATTTCAGTCATCGTAGTGCATTGGATAGATTTAAGGCTGTTCTGAAAATAAAAAAAATGTTTATTTTGGATGGCATGGTTTGAAATATCAAAAGGCAGAGACCCTCAAAGGTCCTTGCTGGACCTTGCTGTAAGTCCCTCCAGCAGGGCTTACAGTCATCTGAAGATAAGTGGGTGCAGTGATTCCGCTTCTTTCCCTCTATAGCATGTGCTCACTTCCTTTTCTGCAAGGAACACACCGTGTCTGAAAGGCACCATATTTGAATCTGGCATTTTGGCTCCAGTACAGTCCTTATCAAATCTGAGTTGGCTATGAATTAAATGACTTTATAGGTGACATCCTCTTAGTGTATAGATACCATCCTATCTATGTGCCCCGTCCTGCAATTTGCATTTCACCTGTATGCAAGCTTGAATAACTGGTTTGGAAACTGCATGTTTCCAAAAAAAAGTATGTTAAAATGTTTAATTAGGTTGTGTGTGCTATCTGTATTTCCATGTATAAAAGTTAAACTCTGCTTTTGATATGACAGCATCATAATAAACCTAAAGAATGCACAGCAAGAAGGCAGTTTAAGCCCGTTTCCTGGATTCAAAACTGAGATCTGACTAATACTTGGTATGGCACATCTTGCAGAGCCATTTAATTCTTCATATTACCACGTAGCTCATACAGTGTGACAGAACCAGCTGTATCCTCTTGCAGTCTTGCAGATTCATTATTTCATTAAAGACAAACAAAAGAAAATACAATTTTAAAATGACTGTTTTCTGAATTATATAATTTTCTGTGTGGAAGATTAAGTTAATGACCAGAGACTGCTAATGAGGCTAAAACAGTTCTATGTAATAATCAGTAATATTAGTTTTGTAGGGTTTTCCCCACCATTTTAATAAGCAGCAAATTTATTGGTTCTTTGGCATTTTAATAACCTACTGCAGGGTTCTGCTTTAATGAACTAAGTAAATTGTTCCCAGTGTGTTTTATGACTTTATCTTATTCTCAAAGGAAAAGAGGCAAGACTATCCTACTGTTGAATTTTCCAATACTCTACTCATTAAAACTCTCATTGAAACCTATTTAGGAGACCTCTAGGTCATCCTGATTAGCAGAAAAGAAAAAGTAGTTGCAATTAGCATTTGGTTGATGTTTCACCAGTAACATGAAAAACACAGTGCATCGAAAATGGTGTACCAAGAACACATCTAGGAATGATTCAGGAAGAGCTGTTGACCAAACCCAGTTAAAAATTATTATTTTTGTGATCAAGAAGTCTGTTTGGTGGCCATAAAAATCCCTTGTTAGTGTAATGCAGCGGGATAATTAATCATCAGCTTTTCAACTTCAGGGGTCAGTTAGGAAGTAATTAAAGGTCCCTATTTTTAAGGAGGAGAACATATTCCGAAAAGTCAGAGAGCTAATGGATGATGGGCCAGTTTGAAGGAGGACTATCTGTACTGCAAAGGCCAGGTTAGGAGTGGGTCTTACTTTAATTAGGGTTTGGGATGTTAAGAATGGTCTATGTTGCACCAGTAAATGGGAATTAATGCTCAGGATCATAATCCCAATAAGATTTGCATTACATTTTGACATAATGGAGAACACTGACATTTCAATTAAGCCGTCTCCCTTCAATTACTCTGTAACTCCATAGCAGAGGCATTAACCTTTGAGAGGAACCTGTCACATTTGTCTTGGCATTGAAATTATCTGACGTTGACAGCATCATCTTTGCTTTCCCTGGAACTAATGTTTTCCAGTTCCACGCAGTGCCCTTTCATCTTTAGATCATGGGAATAAATGCAGAAAGGGCAGCTGTGACCAAAAGCTGAGTCCCCTCTAATGCTGGCGAATGACCCGTGGTGGAATAAATTGGAGGGTCTTTGTCAAGAGCCTGAGACGAGACCCAGTGGCCGGGTGCCGTCTCACGACGGTCTTCCCAAAAGCTGCTGCTTTTGTTGGCGGCCTGAGGACTACCAAGTCAAATGGACATCCTTGTAGGTGATCATTGGAGTCAATGGAAAGACTCTCTGCACACTCTGTGATCAGAGGATTTCATTTCTGCATGGAAAAAGTAGGTGTGCCTGAAAATTCTAAACTTTGTAGGTTCTCTGTCCCCTTCTACTTAACTGTACGAATTATTGGTAGTATTACCTATATCGACGTTAAGTACCCACAGGCTATATAGTGGAACACTTGTGAAGTATTTGCAGGATCAGAATATTTGTAGAAGAGATCAGAAGTCCAGAGAATGTCTTATTTTATTCTAAAGCCACAAGGATGTCCCTTTATATTTAGGATCTGAAAACACAGTATTCTTGCCTTCATCTCTAAGTTTCTTTTATTTTTTCTTTTTCTTTTTTTTTTTATTTAAATACATGTTTTACAGGAACTCTTATCGATACTTTTGGGGACTATAAATATATGTTCATTAAATGTGGAGCTGTGATGGTCCTGGCAGGAACCTTCCTGTTCATCATGAATTACTATAATTATCGTATGCTTGCCAAGGAGGAGAAAGAAAGAAAGGCAAAAGAGGAGGATCCTAAATCTGTAAGGACAGAAAATGAAGTCAGAAATAACTGGAACAAAGAAACCACACAGGATGGGCCTGAGCTGGAACCTTTACGAGAGGAACAAGAAGGACTAAAGAAGGAGGTGAATGGCACAAATGAATTTTAAACCTGTTCCCATGGGCTGAATGGAAAATTACTTCTGGGTTGCTTAAGTGGACACCATCTGTGAAATCACACTAAGTTTTTAAATTTTACTCCATGCTCTGCCATGTGCATCCTCTTCTTTGTTGTAGGAGAAGACTAGAACAGAAACAAGTCTAGTTTCTTATAAAATGCTGGGACACAGTGCAGTATCCATTTGCATACCAAAGGTCCTGCAACATTTTTCTTTAGATGCTTCCCATTTCCCAGAGGGCTGAGTAAGGGTGTAACCGACACCCCACTTTTATTCCCTGTACCGCAGCTCTGCTCAGTGAACAGGCCAGTGGCCATCAGAGTCAATGCAGAGCCCTTCCAGCAGCCTGAACGGGCTTTGCATTGCGTGCTGCGGTGGCTGGATCTTCTCCCTATGCAGTCAAAACTCTTTGACTCTCGTTGACTGCAGTGTCAGAATTATCCCAGGGATCTGGTGCTGCCTTCCACTGGCAGCTGCACTGTGACTTGCACCTCTGTCGCATGGAAATCTAAAATAGGCCTTACACTCGTCTTAAATGCAATGCGAGAGAGATTCTTGAACTGAAGAAGAGTAGTACTGTGCGTGAAGTGGCAGCAAGGCAGCCTGTCTCTGTCCAGAGCATGCTATGAAGGAACTAAGGTGGGGTGGCTCATATGGTTTGACCAGGGACTTTCTCAGGGACCTCTGCGTTTAGCAAAATGCCTTGAGAAAGGGGATGTTATGCAGGGGGCCAGCACAAGGCTGACATGCTGCAGGAGTCCTTCTTCCAGGTCCTTTGTCTGTGCGGGCCAGAAATTTAGTCTTAAGGGGCTTAAACTTTGATCTACATTCGAACAGTGCAAATTCTTTAAAATTTTTCCTAGGAGGTTACACAGTCCTTACTATCCAATATCTGAGTGCCTTATTGTTTTTAGCATGCTTTTTCTTTACAACACCCTGGTGAGGCAGTAAGCATCGTTACTATTAATTAATGGTACAAATGAAGAACCGAAGCACAGAGGAGCTGTGGGCATCATCGCATCAGTGAAGAAAGCTTAGGCAGGCCAGACCTGAAAGGGGATCCACTGCCCTGAGTTGGGCACCCCGGCCACCTACGCGAAGGACAACATGGGCAGCTGAGGAGAGGATCTGGAAGGCTGCCCGCTGAGCACAGGTACCCCCCCCGCTAGAAAGTGGGAAATACCATGGATAGTCGTATGTTAAACTGCAACCCTCTCTGCAGTGCAGCCTGCTCACTTTGTGCTTTGTACTACTGAGGATTAATGATTTTAGACACTGTCTTAGAGCTGCGACCTTGTGCCATATTTTTTTAACCTGGTTAAGTTGGATCCATCCTGGAGGGAATCCAAACACAGCTGTCCCTGCCTTGTTTGGATCGGGATAGGCACCTCCTTGTTGCTAGCGCTGCGATACCTGGTGGCCTCTTGCCGTCCCGTTGCATGAAATAAAGTTTCGCCAGGTCAGTGGTGCAGAGCTGGAGCTGAGGCCACGTAGGAGCCTCTTATCCAGTGGTGGTAATTTTGAGCTGGGAAGATCTGGACTCTGACAGCGAGCACTGATATATTTTATAATAAGCAGCTGTTGCCCAAGAGCAAGGATGCTGAGCATGGCATCGTGGAGTTGAATCGTCAGCTTTTTGTAGATTTAGCTCCAAGTGACTGGATTAAAAAAAAAAAAAAAAGGACTTTTGAGGCAGATGACCCAAATCCAAAGCTAACACCAGTCCATAGGTCTTCTCTTTCTTTGCTTCAGTGGCACCCTTATGTGATCAGATAAAGGTTTTTTTCCTGACTTTGTCACTGAAGAACTGTATTTAATTATCAGTTGTATACACACTGTGAAGAATGTCTTGTAAAAATACTTCCATAAATACGTTATACTCTTAAATTTAGATCACTCGTATCTTCTTGTACAAAATGTTTTCTGTGAAATCTTTTGTTCCACTAGAGAATACTGATCTTTGGGCATTGACTTCAATAGGACTTAAATTTTATTCTTATGTAGTACCTTGCATTTTCTCTGAAAAACAAAACCTATACAATATACTTAGGCTTTTTTTGCTGTATTTTTAATATTCTTTATTTCAGTCAAATACATCTACGGTATTTCAGTAAAAAAGGCACTGATAGAAGGTCCTGTACATTTTCCAATATGCCTTCTGGAAGCTTTAATATACTTAATAAAACTCTTTTAAAAAAAATGAAATGAGTTTACATTTGCCTGTTGTGATCTGCAGGGTAATGCGACCTTTCTATTGAGTAAGGAATTTATCCTCATAGGGTTTCCAGTCCTGGCTCCATGTACATGGTAACACAACTCTTGGTCGTAGCCTCTTATTCCAGGACCACTGCCGGGAGCTCCTTGCCACACAGTTTCTTCGACATTTTCAGTGATCTGGGCCAGCCTGACTCAAACCTCCAGTTGCGCGGGCCCGTAATGAGTCTGAAAGCAGCTGAGAATGACCTGGCAAGGATCTGACAAGAAGATTTTCATACCTTCCCACCAGGTCATATCAATTAAATCTAGGAACAGTGACCCAGAGCCTCAGCTGTCCATACTGTAGGAGCTGATGCTAATGCTCTTTGTCTAGCAGAAACCCAACGCAAGGTTTTTAGATCATAAAACTTTGTTAATACAGATAACATTTTCAATAAAAAGGCTTTCTGTTCAGCTATCTGTGCAAATCCTCTGGAAAAGCTACACCTTTGTTAACCTGTCCCTGAGGGCAAAAAATGCTGGATTGGATAAGTAGTTCTTTATGGCTTCAGAAGTCTTCTAATATTAAGCAGCTACTTCATTTAACCTACTCAAGCCTCCTGTCACAGAAAGAGACACTTTAAGATTATGGCACTATTTCTATCATGTAGGAAGCCAGACTATTTTAACACAATTTTGGCAATTGTGGATCGTTGTTGTTGTGGTTTTGGCCAAATCGGCCAATGGCCGGTGACAGATGCTCCCCCCCAGCCTCTCATGCATGGGGAGGAGGGGGAGAGATAAAGAGAGATTTATGAGTTTAGAAGAAACTAAACTACTTTAATGAAATATTAATAATAAGATAAAAAGGAAAATAATGAAATAGATACAGTATATACAAAACCGTGTTAAGCTCCCCGATGATGTCACCGGCAGGCACTGGGGAAGTCCCAGGCTGGACTCAGCGACGAGTGGGAACCAGGTTCCAGAGCTGGAGTCAGGAACACACGGATCGGGATCAAAGGCAGATGAACAGACAGGGTCCTCCTCGGGTGTCAGCCATTGAAGGAAGAGAGTTGACCCTTTGGTCCCTCAGCTTTTATACTGAGCATGGGGCAGATGGGATGGAATACCCTTGTTGGTCAATTTTTGGTCACCTGTCCTGTCCGCTCCTCCCGGCAGGTGGGACCCCGCTACGCTCCTCCGCTTCCGACCCTCTAACGGGGCAAATAACAAAATTAGCTGACCTCGGTTGTTATAGCAGTAAGTATAAGCAAGAGCCTCTGTGCATACTATTCCTTGGCACAAAACTGTCTTATCATTCGGAACAAACCACTTGAGGCACAACATGCTGTTAATTTCAGCGAGTTAGAATAGGCCTATCTAAGAAATAAAATTACTGAACAGAAAGTTGGTTCTGTTTTACCTCAAACCAGGACAGCTGTCAGTGGCGGGTGGCCTGCCTCTTCCTTGTTACCCCGCCTCCTGCCCCCACGCTGGGTCCCAGCCACAACTTCTCACTCATCAATGCACCAAAGCGATGACAAATAACTCTGTACATTTAAGGATGTCAGTAGCCCTAGAAATTCTTTGCCAAATCAAATCCTGTGAATTCAAAAACTTGCAGGCTCAAGCTGCAATCCAGGCTTGGAAAACTCTAAAACTTCCCTGAGAACATTTTCAGGTATTTAAAATGACTGCTGCAATATGAAATATCCATTAGAAGAAGCTCTTGTGAAGGAGTAGAAGCTGCCTGTGCATCTAATTTAGTGATTTGTGTGGCAAATTGAACACAATATTCTTATTTACATGCACGCTTAAGTCTGGAAAGCACCTGTGTAGGAAAGTCAAGAGTGTGAGTGTTGTACCATAAACATATGTACTAGGCACATGGGGCATATTTGGGATACCAAACGTGCAAGGATGATTGCTAACACGTTCATTGCAGTGCAGTTATTAGACATCTTTTATATTCATTAGCGTGTGACCTTATTAGAAGCAATTGCCCATTGTTTCCAGGGTTGCTTGAACTTCTACAAGAGCCTGATTTTGATGCTGAACCATCATTCCCAACAGCCACAGAAGAAGCCAGCAGACGAGGCAGCAACTCCCTGCAGCCGTGTTCCGCTGGTGAGGCACGCGTGGTGTTTTATGGGGAGGTGTGACAAGTACTATGGATTGGAGTGAGATTTATCCCACGTATTCATTTCTTATTTATAGTTCCCCTCACTTTTCCCCTCCATATATTTAGCTTTCCAAATTTAAAGGCATGGAGGAGGAATTCAAATATTTCAACACTTACTCTGAAGTGGCAAAATTTGTACCCCTTTCTCCCTCCCTTTTTAACAGAATGGTAAAGCGGTGACCGTGCCACATGGTGGAGTGTCACACTACTAGAAGGGGACGCTTTCTGCCATCACATGTTGTGCCAGATGCTGCTTTGCCAGACGTAGTGTTGTCTTGGCCTGGCAAAGCAGCAACAGAGCCTGCCTGAGCGCAGGGCTGACCAGCAAGGCTGGGGGACGCAGCTCTGCAAGGCCAGCTGTAGATTCGAGCTCATCACGAAAAAAGATCTGTAGTGCTTTTTATTTTATACTGCTAACGAAAACCTGCTTCAATGGGGTGATAGCCAAGAGGGCGTCAGTACCCAGCACTTAAGGAAGAGGGTGTAAAACCAGGCTGTCTTCTTCAGTGGGCGCAGGAGGCTGCAGTTTTGGGTTTGTAACCATCACCGGTGTGTATTTATGCTGCTCCGGGTGATCCTCCACGTTCGGCACGCAGAGGAGCTCATGGCCGCCAAGGGGAAGGCTGTTCACTGGCAGTATGTGCAGCAATAGGGCAAAATATAAATTTCCTCCTTTTTATAAAAAGAATGAACCATGTCCAGAAAGTGCAAAACACATGAGGAAACCAGAGAATTCTGGAACCACGACGGAGTAGAGGTAACTTGGTAGTTACTGTGTTAAAAACCAAGCAGGCAAGCAAACAAACAAAAAAATGAAGTGCCAACCTATATGTTTGAAATATGCAATCATTTTCGACAACAAAAGAGATTATTCAGAAGGACAGTTTCTGTGACAGCTGATGCCAAATTTATTTGGCTGCGTTCAGAAAACACCTCGTAGACAATACAGGTGCATTCAGATTACATTGAGAAATGAATTTAGAAGACGACTTTCGTGCCCTCTACGTCGGCAGTGACATTGACTGTAAACCAGTACTATTTAGACTTATCAGAACCCTGTGACGGTGTTTTGATGAGTGACATTCATAACTGTCAGCAAAGCTTCCCATAATGGCAGTGCAGCTCAGAAACGATGACACGATTTGCCGTCAGCTTTGGCACGCACTGAAGTATTGCTGTGCTTTGGTTTGTATTTGGAGAGAGGCTCATTTACATTCTGACACCAAAAAAATGAACGTAGATAGGTAAATGGGATCTTCTATGTCACCACGGTCAAGACCCTGCTATCACAGGTAACAGCAGCGTGTAATTCCTTTTAAAAACGTACGACCTGTTGTCCTGCAGAGCCAAACACCTATCGAGGTGTGACCCCGCAATGACATTTGTGCCTGCAACTTCGATGTGTCTGCAGAGGGTGAATCTCCACGTGTTCGACAGCACAGGTGTCTAGAAGCTTAGACAAGCACAGCCCCACGTGGCTTGAGGTATTCAAGCCCTCAGTCCATCAATCAAACAGAGAGGGTCTTTGTGCAAGGGAAAATGGTATGTCCTCTCCCTCCAAAAAAGCATAAATTTGGACAATATTTTAAAAATCTAATATTTCAGTATTTTATTTTTTTGTTTATAGGTTTATATGCTACTACTTTCTGAAACATACTCTACATCTCTTCAACTTTAGTATTATTGATGAATTTGGACTGAAAATGCTTCCTTTAGTAACTTTCCTTACTTTTCTCTTTTTAAACGACCTTATTCAGACACACTAACTTTACACTGAACTTGACTGTCATAGCATGCTGTCTCTATACTTTTAAAAAGCATATTTTCCCCTATTTCAACATTTTTGAAACACTACAAAGTCATTTAAGAGCTGTAGGTCATATTTTAGTCAGAAATTCAAAACGCAGTTTTGCTGGACATCCTAAGAAACCTGCTACAGCGCAAGCCAGAGAGGGAAAGCTTCAGAGAAGGAACATTGTGCCTCTTGCAGAGGGACAGAAGGGACCGAGCAATCCATGGAGCGCCTAGTGCAGGCACGGAGGATTGTGCACTCTAAATGTAAGCGTCTCTCCCAGTGTTCAATACAGATATTTGGCCATCAGTGTCCAAGGCTGTCCCGATCAGCTGTCGTTTGTAAACTAAACACTGCAAAGGACCCTCTCGTCAGAGAACGCATGTCCAGCACTGCAGAAACAGCTTCTCTGAAAAAGCATGTTAAAATCACACCAGAAGCTTGCATTTAGCTAAATTAGTGTTTCCTAGCCAATGCTGTGGGAAAGGCTAGAGCTGTCCCAGCAGCCCAGCACGCAGTTTAAAGCCTTTTGGTGAGTGCAGCTCTGTTTTATGTCTTACCTGTTAAGGCATAGGTGCCCAGCAGACTTTAGGAGGGGTAAGAAGGAAATACGGCTGTTGTTACAAAGGCAGCTAAGAAGTATCTTATGCTGGAAAGGATGGGAAGAAGTATCTTATGCTGGAAAGGATGGGGGTGCCCCCCAGTGCACACACGGGACAGAGTCCTGCGCTTTGCCCATAGGAGCCAAAGTCTCCATCTACTTCAAACTAATTACCCAATAGTCGTAACGGTGCAAACACCTCAGCTGGTACTGCCCATCATCACACCACAATCACTGCTGAATGGTTCATTTTTCACTACCAACTCCCCAGCCCATGAATTCATCATTTTTCCCACCAGACTAAATCCATGTGAGGAGAAACACAAGCTTCCCACACGCTCTCTGGAGTTTTTCAGACTTCCATCTGCTCGGTGCAAAGATGTCCCACCAAAATGTGTTGCATGAAGAAATTCACACCTTGTGCGGCAACACTGCTGTGCCAGGTAGACACCAAATGAGAATGTGCTTCTCCACTGCCTTGGTCAAAGCCATCAGCTTCTAAGGAGGGGAAGATATCCATTCACCAAAGACATCAGCTTCAAGGTCTAATTCCGACTAAACTCATACACATGGGATTCCTTACGTATCCTGAATTCCCTTTGATGTGCAAAGCAGAGTCGTTCAGTGCCTGCTGCTAGCGACAGATGAACTGGTACAACTGAAATGAAATAGGGACAAGCGCTTCCCTCGTACTGCAGGGCTTGGCATTCCCTTCCTGGACAGATGAGATTCTTAAGTAGTTTTTAATCAGTATGTAATCAGCCCCGGCCATTAGTTATGCCATCTGATCACAAAACACAACTCCAGAGAGAGATCCTTAGGACATCTAGGAGGATCCATGCATTATTAAGTGAAACAACCGCAGACTCTACCTGTCACCCATTAATACAATGTATAATAAGTGCTTGTTGAGCAAACTTGCCAAGTCCAATTATTCTCCCAGCAGACTACAGGGGTTTTTTGGCACTTCTACAAGTCGAATGGAAACCACAGCAGGCCTGCTCCAGCAGAGGCAGTGTGGGGAAGAAAATCTCTCTGATGTGCTTCAGACTTCCGAGATAGTCCCTACCTTGCATGCACATGCATGCACCCACCCCCCAGCCTCGCCCCAACAGATCGGAGGGAAAATCCACAAGGTAAAGCCCCGGAGGCAGGGGCTACAATCCCTGGTGATGTCAGGATTGAAGTGTTAAGACTGCGAGTCACTCAAATCTGGTGGCAAGAAGGATCCTCAAAGAATCTTTGATGATGCTGGGGGAGGTCCCAGCCAGGTGCCAGTCACAATGTGAAGCGAGAGGGGAGCTCCTTTCAGTGCTGACTCCCAACCCCAGACCACAGCCGGGGACCGAGGAGACACCACAACTTGCCCTCCATGGCTGGGCTTTCCTTTCTGCTCTTCCAACCAGGACAATCCAGGTATTAAAGTTTGTTCCCTGGTCATGACCTGGGACATGATGTGTGGTGATTCACATTTCTTATTCCTTTGGACATATTTTTCTGAGGTCTCTTAGCATTACTCCCAAAAGTCAATTTAACACCGAGATTGTGAGTATTTATGTGGAAAGAATTTTGAGCGCACGTGCTCTTTCATGAGATGTGTTCTCCAGAAAGTCTGTCAAGAGTCTGTTGGACAACAGTGGGTTGATATGGGGAAGATGAATGAGTCCTCATATCTCATCTGAGAAGTTAATGAAGATGACTGTACTGATTAATTAAGACCAGCAGCAAAACCTCCCTGCTGCTCAAAGGGTGGGCTACAGCCATGTGGGGCATCTCCTGCGTGGAGTGCGAATATGTCATCTGTATTACGATATTTAAACATAGGTTTACAAGGAGGAACAATCACCTCTCCAAAGATAAGCCTCCATTTGGAGACCTCCATCAGTGGATTGGCTTAGAAAATCCCAAACATCCAGAAAGCTGGTGTCCTTCTCATTAAGCTCAACGGTTTGGAAAACAGCCTGAATGTTTGGGTTTATCTTTTTTCTCTTTTCCTTTTTGTTAGCAAACCATTGCCAAACTCTTTATTTATTTATTTTTAATCAAAAAATATTGTGAGTGCAATGGCTGGAAATATATTGAATTCATTTACCCAGTCGGTATTTGTCCTCTGGCTTGCCTGTTACAGATATCCTTCAAAATACAGTATTGTGTAATACATTCCAGTATGAAACATGACAATTACATCATGATTTCAGCTTTCAGCCAAAGATAGTAATTACACACCATATAAATAGAAGTGCAGTGCAGTAGCTTTGTAATTACAGTGTAACTAAGCTGTAGCTAATTTACCCGTATTCTGAGGTGTATCTGAAGTTAGTAATTAGGGCCAGTACATGATGAAACACTAGCAATCTACTTACCTTCACACGGTGTATTATTTTTCACTCATATCTATCATGAACCTAGATATTTTCCAGGGATTAATGATAGGCTGTGAAAAGTTGATAGCCTGAAGTTCAGCAGAGAGCCATTAAACTGGCCTGGTCATTAATCCCTAGAAAATACCCTGCACCAAGGTTGTTATAAGGTGAATATGGAAAATAACTTCCCACACATGTTGACTTTTGTCTTGTCTGTTACGTCTTTGACAGGGTGTAGAAACAACACCCCAAATGCAAGTGGCTCCCTCTCCCTCGTGTTTGGATGTGCCTAATGTTAAAGAGGATGAATCCTTCCCGAGTTCACCTTTGCCCATCACTGAGGGATGCCAGTAGAAGACTCTGTCTAGACAGCTGGTTTTCCAGCAAGTCTGTCTTAGCCACAGTTGTCTGGCAATGTTTGGAGGTTAATTTTAGACTGAACCTCCATTTTCTGAAATGTGTAATTCCAGCTTCTCTGAACTGAGAAACAACACTGGCGGCCAAGTAAAAAATATCCATTACCGGGGGAATATGTAAAAACACTGTTTCATCAGTCATCCTGCTCACATGATTCCCTCCCAGAACCGAGGGTGGTAATGAAAGTAATTTAACATACATCTATAATTAATTTACTACATTCTTCCTGCTGATGGCAATCATCTTACCTAGGAAAGCTCATGAAATTGATCTTAATGCGTAAAAATAGAGATGGAAAAGCATTAAAGGCAGCTAAATGTGGTTTACTCCTAAAGCATGTAAGCAGTTAAGCACCATTTGGAGAAATGTTTTGGGGCTCATTTAGCAGGAACCATTACCTGTGAGAAATGATGGCGAGCACAGAAGCCGAGCAGGGTTTTCCCCTCAACACACGCAGTTTGCGAGCACCGGTGAGAGCAGCCGGCCTTTGCTCCTGGAGGTGCTTCTGTTTTGCATAATGTGAACAGAAATGTGAGAGCAGGTTCAAAGAGGCTTTGCAGAAGGGGACGAAGCTGCTGGGCAGCTAGAGGTAGCACCAGGTACACGAACTGCACCAGCTCGTGGCTGTTACTGCAGTGACATTTAAGCCATGAGCCTGGGCCACTGGCATCCAGTTGGAAGGAGAACTCTGGCCAATGTGCATAACATCCAGATGTGCAGATGCACACCGCAAACACACTTATCTCTGCACACATTGCTCGCAGAGAACAGATACCATACGCATGTGACGGAGAGTCCTATGTCTGTGTGTGCAGGCTATGTCTAGGGCTTAATAGCACTCTGGGGTTGCTCAGATATCACTGAGTCCTTGTCTCTTAGCCATTATCATTTCACCAGCTGTGGCTTTTCTGCACATCCACGAGACCCTCTGCTGGGCTGGTGGCTCCTACCCTCCTAGAGCAGCAGAGCACCACTTGGGCCGTCAAGCTGATAGGAACTCATACGCTTATCTGTGGGCCGTGATCTGCACTTCCCAGAGACCCTCCTTTAAAATGCAGGTCATGACATTATGACTTTACTATGAGCTGAAAAACCTAGAAAAGCAGAAGTCCATAACAAAGAATACTTCAATGCTCTTGTAGCAGCTATATAAATATGTATATAAATAAGTAAGAAGGATTTTAAGCGTGTCTTCCATCACTGTGACCTCTAAATGAGGGAGTACAGTAGCCTTACAAGGATGGAGGTCAGAGGGGGAAGAGCCACCACTCCCTTTGGTGCCCTCTTCAAGGTGGAGCACAGCCTGTCCTGCCTGTGCTGCGAGGGAGAAAGGAAACCCTGCACGGGAAACATCACTCGTCCTATGGAAAAGACCCAAACAGTGTGGAAATAGGGCAGTTCTTTCATTCCCCTACACCTGCCTGTGCAGGAGAGCCCACTGAATGGACACTTGGCCTCTGTATCCATCCAGGGGCTGCTCGTTGCAAGAGTGGCCGAAGGAGGAAGACTCCTCAGCGCAGCTCAGCAAGAGAAGTTTTCTACAGGCTGCTTCCCTCAAGTGCAAAGCTGTTGACTGGCTTCTCCTTAACGCCAGAAAGAGCAGGATGTGTCAGTCCCGGGCTGCTGGAGAGCGAGCCATGAATCAGCCGAAGGATCCGTGCAGACAACAGCCAATTGCTGCAGGACTTTTATTGCCCGTTGGCTGTCACGCAGCTCCTCATCACAGGGCAACAAACACCTTCAGTGCTGGCTGCCGGAGCTGTGAGAGGCACAGCCAGCAGCAGAATGTAAAAAATGGCTCTGAAGCCAGCAGAAGGCATTCAGGGTTCCTCTGAAATGCTGTGGCGTGAGGCCTGAATACCTGCTTTTCACAGTGCCCACATGGCAGGAGCCTGGAAAAGCATCTCTCACCAAAACCCTAACTGCTCTCCGAGGAGCTACAGAAAAATGCCAAAACTGGGCACCTTTCTCTGCACAGGTTTGTGCCCCAAGCTTGTGCTGGCCTGAGCATGACTATTTGCCGTGCTGTCCCGGGAGAGCCTCCAGGGGTCCCTGCCAGCCCAGCCCTGACCATGGCATGAACTACTACATCGTGCAAGGCAAATCCAAAAAAACCTTGTAGGAAATCCTTTCATTATAGACATTAAGGAAATTTCAGGACAGTGGCATCACATGGAAAGGCTGAGACCTGCCCTGGCTCGAGGACGGATGAGACTTGCCACCCCTCTCTTGAGGAGTAAGGTCTCGTTCTTCCCATAAGCTCTTGTCACTAGTGAGGCAACGCTGCAGGGCACAGCCCTCCTTTTGCCAAAAAGGAAAGATTTCAGTAAGAGACAGGAAAAAAGAGAAAGATTCCCTGGGATGGAAGCACAGTCTGAGGAGTATAGCTATTTCTCCAGCCAAAATACGGACATGGACTATGGCAGCACAGAGGTCAGTGAGGAGCACAGGGCAAGATGCTGTCCCTGGCCGAGCTCCACCACCAAGTGAGAGATGCCCTAAGACATGCTAATTACTGAGATTTTCAAATGTGAGGAACACCAAAGGGATTGCACTTACCTAAGAAAGGGGATCTTTGTGGTGCGGTTGGTGCGAGGAGAATTAGACCAGCATTGGACGCTTAAAGACAAAAACAAACCTGCCCTTTCTATAAATTCCCATATCCCTCAGCTTGGCTTCTTCCCACTACATTACGGTTATGTGCTGATTAGGTGTTTCTGTCTTTCCCTGCAGTGGTTCTGGTTTTGGTGATAATATTATTAGCCGTTGTCGTGAGATGCCCAGCCGGTGTGTGAGGTGTTAGCTGCTATATGAGCAGAATGAAAACCGTTTGGGATGGGAGGGGTGTGATAGGCAAAGCACCCTTGAATGAACTTTGCTAGATCAATTTGAAGTATTCTTCATCATATCTTCTTTAATTAATCTTTTATCTGTAAAAAAAAAAAAAATGGCCTGTTTCAAAGGACAACAATGGATGAAATAATTTTCTGAAGTTTGCAGGCTTTTCTCTCTAGACTTAGGCAATGTTCATCACCAAATGTTATTCAGCAATGATTGCTAATGGAACGTACAGATATATACAGCAGCACTGTGTGTTTTATCAGCTAATAAAAGAAAGCCCTTAGATTAAGGATGTGTGAGCATATATAATCACATAAGTGATGATCTGAATGTGTGGTTTCTGTTTCAGTGGCTTGTCAGCATTATGTAGAACACAAACGTACAGTGACTGAAAAAGCAATAGTGTTGTCACTATGAGGCTTGCAGCTTGAGAACAAATTAGGGATTTTTAGGTGGTACAGCACAACCCAGAGGGACATGACTTGTCTGGCAAATCCAATATTGTATAGCCCTTCAAAGTACATGGTGCTCATCACTTTTGGCTATTTTGAAATGTGTTTTGGATTCCTTCTTTCCTCCTGGTTCCTATGAGTGGTGGCTAAAAGACTTCTGATTTTCCCAACTGCCCTTTCAGAGACTCGGACTGAGAAACCAGAAAACGTGGACCAGGCACTAATGGATTGTTGCACATTTGGGCAAGAACTGCTTTGCTGTCTGGCTGATGGCATGAGTGTGTGCTTTGTTTTGTGAGGCTTTTCATTTTCCTGCTGGAGACGAACCATCCTTTTTTCTTCCAAAGAAATAATGTCTTTTTTTCTTTTTTCTTGTTAATAGCACTGCAAATATTATGCATGAAAGGCCATCACTTTTTCTTTTTTTTTTTTGTTAGAACGAGAAAGAAAACAGTTTCAAAGAAATGAAAAACACTTCACGTCTGGCTTTGCCTCTCCTTTTTCCACCTTTTCTCCTTCCAACAATCATAGGAGGAACAAGACTGGACACCACAAAGAAAGTAAGAAGAAACCAAGCATTCAACGGAGAATAAAAAAGAAATTATTGATTGGAACCAGAATCTTAAAAAAAATCTAGAAAGATCTAAAATCAGTGTTTTCTTTTTTTAATCCAAACAATTCTTGTTAAGAAGCCCAGTACAGGAGCAAGAGCTCTGCTCCAAGAGATGCACGGTGGTGCCGCTACAGAAACGGCTTCTTAGCGAGAGAAAATATATTGTGGTTAAAAAAAAAAAAAGAATAAAACCTGGGCAAATTTTCA
>VYZM01012925.1:179494-190592 GCA_013398915.1 Dromas ardeola | reverse complement strand
TCTTTCGGATGTGCATGCTCCTTCCAGTGCATTTTCAGATTCCCCTGTGCTTTTTCCCATCGCTTTCAACTTGGGTGTCATTAATTAGCCGACAGCAGGATAGATACATTTTCTTGCAGAGAACTGCATTTCTCCGCAGCAGAAATGCAGAACTCCCTCTCTCTTTCCCCTGGCTGTCTGCTTTGTTTTAGCTGCTTTTTATACTATGCTCTGTTATAAACATTCAGAATTTTTGTTTCTTCCCCTTTTCTCTCCCCCGACTCCGATCTGCTGTCAGATGACTGTGTTAGCGCTATGCCTGACAGTTTCCTTTCTTAGATCCATGCAAATCTGGGAAAGGGGGTAAAAACATACAATGGAAAAGGATATTTTGCTTTTCTACAAGAGCACCCCTATCCCAACCCACTGCTGGCTCGCCGAGATTGGAGGCAACGGGCCACATGACAAGGCCAGCGCGACCCTGTATGCTCGGGGCAAGGCTGGGGGCATCCATTCTCCATCCTGGCCCTGCGCACACCACTGGGGATACGCACTGGGGATACTGGGGGCAGTGATACCGCATTGCTCAATAACCAAAGTGTCAAAGCAGTGTGCAGTGGCCTTCCATAAGGAGCAACTCAGCAGATGCTTCTCCTGGAGCACAGCTCTTCCCAGCTCCCACTTAGTGCCACGCTCAGGGTTAACGCTGCAATTAAGCTCACAGTTTCCCTGTTTCAGATATTTCAGAACTTCTCTGATCATCACTCATTTTGCACCTCAGAAATATATTGAACATGACGTGCCAACGTAACCAGCCGTGACAAATTGTCCCGCAGATGAGGGAAGCAGGTGGAATACAAAAGGATGCAGAACGCCAGGAACTGGGCTTCAACTTCTTTTGTCTTATAGGACCTCAGTTATAAGTTTGTCTCAGGCAGAACTGCGTTCACCCTCAGGATTTGTCCCAGTGCTTTACCAAATAGCTTGGATCGACTTCCTAAATGAACAGCACCAGAGTTAACGTACATGCCTCTGTGTGTACGTATTTATGTTCATATGTGCATCTCACATGATATGCATATGTTTTGGGCGCATGCCTCCCCATTAGAGTGAAATAGTTAATCTGCAATTAATATCTTTAGTTAACTACAGTTGTTCTGAAAAAACATATAGCGGTTCTCATTGTGCCACACTGCAAAAACCTACCTATGAGTTGACTTAAACTGATGAGGCTGCTCTCCTGATTCTCCAGCCAAAACGAACAAACTGAAAATGGAAGCTAAAGTGAGCAATGTGACTGTGTGGTACGCTGGGGACAGATGTGGGCTCAGCCTCCTCCAGCTCTCAGCCGGCCAGATGTGGCAGCCCCCGAGGAACGTGCCTGCCTGAGGTTACTGCTGCTCTGGCAACGATGCTCTGCAGCTGCCTGAATGGGTGAATTTGAAAAACACTCTCTTCAGGTGCTGGGAACTTTCCTCCTCCTGCTCATCTCTGGGACACAAATTCAGAAAACACAGGAAGATGGCCAAAATTAACTTATGAATTCTGCAGAGATTTTAGTGCTTACAGTTTTCTAGAGCTGGCAGTTAGTGTACAGGGCATCGAATCTCTCTTTTCATCGTAGAAGGACAGTTACTGGCCAGCCAGAAATTCAGATTCTGACACCTGTGTCTATCTCAATCTTGAAAACGTAAAGTGCTAATATCCACACATTAGTCTTGCGATGAACAGGAAGGCTCTTTGAAAAGCCAACAGTGACAGCAACATGTCTGCTGGGTGATGGAAACCAGACGAAAAGAGGAGGCAGCCATTCTGCAGGAACCACAAGTCGCTAACCCAAAGCAATCCCTGCAAACCGGGACGGGAGCTTCGAGAGCCAGAGAGGAAAGAGAGAACGCTGAGAGAAGAGGGAACAGTGCAAGAAGCATTAGTCCAAAATAACCTTCACGGCTGTCCAGACTGAGAGCTTTTTTCTGCTTTCACACATGGTATGTGGGCACAGGTTATTCTTATGCATTTATTTAGTGTCACCAAACCCCTTATGTCTGCGGGGGACAAGAATGGGCCCAGCATTATAATATCCATTCCTAAACGTGCACAGTACAGAGGATTTTACAAGAAACATGGCAATATCTGAGAACCTCATCTCTTTCAAAGAGAGAAAATAACCAAGAAACATTGGAGTGAGTCCCAAAAGAGATGCCACTGCATTTAATGTGTATTTATGCAGCTATTTAGAGGCGAACGAGAAGCAGTGATTATGTATAGAATAAAATGGAACAACAAATTGAGATTGTTTTAGCTTCCGCTCTATCTGATTAGCTAGGAAGAACAACAGACTGATATGCTCTGAACAAACAAAAATACGCTAAGCCCAAATGCTCTGGTCCTTCGGGGATTCATTTTTATTTACTGCATGAAACAAAGAGCGAGAACAAAAGAGATTTGTTTCGAATCAGCCGGGAGGCTTGGCAGCCCAGGCTGAGCCGGTCCTTCTGTGCACCTACGTGCTGCTGAAGTTCGCGGGACTTCTCGGTGCCACTTCTCTGCTCCTTGGCTGTGCAGAAGTCCTCAGTTAATCGCAGCACCAACAATGGCAGCTTTGCAAGTCAGTCCTGCCAACCGGTGGGAATCGTGGCATGGGAACGGGCTGCAGCACAAGGTATTCCTCTCCTAAACACATTTAACAGCAGAATATTAGGTTGACTAGCTGAACCCGATGGCTCAGGGCCCCCCGGCTCAGATGTCTGCTCGGTGCTGTGAGGCATGGGCCAGATGCTGAGAGAATGAAAACCCATTACGGATACAGCCAGACAGAATGGAAACTGGTGATTTACGGGGCCAGCCAGCGATCTTTCCAAACCCTGCGCAGAGCTATCAGGAACGGTGAATCCCTGAGCTGGCTGGCATGATCGTGACACAAGATGTAACTGCAGTGACTTCCAGGAGCCAGGTTTTAAAGAAGGAAGCAAATTGTAATTGGGCTTGAGCTCCTTGCTAGATCTATAACACGACATCTCAGAAAGACTGAAGTCACCAACCCGTAGCTTTGCTCTTGTAGACCCCCGACAGGCGCACAAAATGGGTGTGCTTGGGTTGAACAGGAGCTGCTGGATGAGCTCTTTGGAGTTGCATTATTTCATTCGTCTACCTTTGGCACATGCCATGGGATCACAAATCACTAATGAGCATCATTGCTCAGTGCACCAGGTGATGTTATACATTACCAAGGCTTAGGTGCTACATTGCAAGGGTAACATGTATTGGGTAAGCGACAGAGTGGCTGGAATAACCAGTTCAGTGGTAA
This sequence comes from Dromas ardeola, assembly GCA_013398915.1. Taxonomy (NCBI): domain Eukaryota; kingdom Metazoa; phylum Chordata; class Aves; order Charadriiformes; family Dromadidae; genus Dromas; species Dromas ardeola. The sequence continues at coordinate 187,306 of VYZM01012925.1, read as the reverse complement.
AGGTGAGTGTTTAGTAGCTTTTTCATGCAGCAAATAAAATCCTACACCAATGAAGTCCTTAGGACCTAAATAATAAGTAACACTGCTGGAGCAGGCAATAAGACTGCACGGAACAAGGACTTTGTGTACATGCAGCCGTCGAACAAACCTTTCATACAATGGGGGAGGTCAGGCTAAGTCTTGTTTACCCCCTGTTCTCTGGTAGGGCCATGCTGGTGAGGGCACCCCTCAGGGCGCAGTGCAGTACAGCACCAAGACATTCAATGAATTCATCACCGCCGGCCATCGGAGCCCTGCTCCCTCCCTGCTCTGTGGGGAGACGGCGGTGCTGTGCACGAGATAGGAAGCCTAAGTATACCCCAAAAGCTGCGAAACAACTGAAATATGGCTTAACAAATGATATTCTCTCTCATCAAAATACATGACACCAAATGCTTCACTCTATTACCCTGTCCCTGTCTCCTTAAATGTTTTAATAATATTCTTTCAGTTTCTCAATTACATTTTATGTGGAATGAGAAAGTGAGGTTTCCCCACAAAACATGTTTTGCTATAAATACCATTACAGATGTACTTAAGAAACGGTTGAATAAGCACACTGATGCAGTGTAGGAAGAACTGTTCCTACTTAGAGTCAATGGTATGATTTTCCACTTGCAAAAAGATCCTGTTAAATATAAAGAAAGGTCAGCAGCATAATTCTTTGTTCCTTTCCCCAAAAAAGGACAATTCATCAGAAAAAAGAAAATCTACGGTTTCTGCAAACACACTTTAGCAAATTTCTAAATGAAGAATGGCAATAGTTTTACAAAGCCTGGCAGGGAAAAGGTCATTCGTGGAAAGGAGAGCCAGTAATGCAAAACCTGAGGGAAACAGAAGCGACTTAATAGAATATGTCAGAAAGGACTGTTCAGCTGTGATAATAACAGGGCTTCTGCATTTTATTATTTTTTTGCCTATTTTCCCAAGCAAGTGAGGTTCACACAATCATACTCCATGTACCTCTGTGTGTCTATGTCTGTTCTCCCCGAGTAATTTTTGAATCCATGGGCCTGCCTGCCCCGAATTTGAAAGGGAGCAGCATTTTCAAAGGCAACTGAGATCCTCTGGCTGTCATGAAAGCAGGCGCTGCTCCCCCCCCGGTGGAAAGGCTGCAACCAGACCTCATCCTCACTCAGCCGTGGAAGAGTCCACATGGGGAAAGTTGTTATCAAGCCCCAAGAAAATGTTCTTTTGGAGTCTGCCCCTTCCTGGCTACCAGAAAAATCAAACTACAGAGTATAAAACTGTAAGAAATCAGCTTCTATTAGTCACACTGCTGAAGGAACCATGCATTTAAAATTCAACTTTTTTGAGCAAATTTTGTAGGGAGAAATCTTTTTCCTTCTGACTTTTACACACAGATCTCAAGGCCATTGCAATGATCTGTCAGGCTGCTCGTTGCTGAAAGCCAGATCTGCAGAGGACTCGGTGGGAGAGGTGAAGGCTGTGAAACCTTTTCTGTAACTCATGGAGCCCGGGGAGGTGCTTCACCCCTTGAGCTCACAGGGGAGAGCAGCCCCAGGGAGAGCTGCAGTCCCTCCTCTACCATGAATTTGGGAACCCAGGATGCTCCCCATGTGACTGTCCCCATGATGCCTTCAGAAAAACTACAAGCTTGTTTTCCTCTGTCCTAAAGATGTCTGGAGGCTTTTGAGCTAGCTTCGTAACCTCTGTAACGGGGCAAACCTTTGGTGGAGCTAAGGGAAATCCTATAATTTACGAAGCGGGGGGTTAGCATACTGTGTCTCTTCTAGGCTCAAGGGCCCAGGCAACTCTTTCATGGCAGCGTAAGGTCTTGCCCTTCATGTCTTTAGACAGGTATGGGACCCTGATTTTGTATGGAGGAAGGATGCTCTAACTTGCGGCTTTGGATAGCTCTGTTCAATTCTCCCTTAAACGTGTCACTTAGAGCCCAAGCTTCTTGGCAGACAAAAATTTGTATCTCACTTTTATCTGCACTGACACTATTGAAGCTACTTTGCCGTTACAGCCAAGCCCTGTGATCACTCAGCTTTCCCCCACTTGATGCAATTCAAAACACAGGGCAAGTTCAAAGCACAGCTGGGGAGACACATCTCCTTCCCAGCGGGGTGTGACTTTGTGAGGGTTTGCAGAGGAGAGGTCCTGGCCTCTCCCCGCCTTGCTCTGACTATCCCTTCTTCATTTCACACTTCACAAGCGCAAGAAGTGCCCTTTTCAGCTGAGAGCTGAGGGTCTCCGCTGTGTGACCCTACATTTCCCCGTGCCAACAGGCTTTGGGGTGCGTGAGAGTTGGATGCTGACAGCCAAGTAAAGCAAAGTCTCTCCCTAAAGAGCCTCTCTCTCCATTCCCCAGGTCCCAATCTGACATGTGGGGGTAAATACATGAAAAACGGAGATATTCAAAAACTGCACCACAAAGCTGAGACAAAATAGGTAGACCAAAGACCCTCAAGCAATTCCAGCTGTACAACAGTATAGGTCCCAGAGCCATGTATGGGAAAACAAGCCTAGCCTGTCCTGAGAGACCCTACTTCCAGACTGGAGCTACCCTTTCTACAGGGTGTTGCATTGCCCCGTATAAAAGTTCCCATTTAAGTCAGTGCTAGGCTAGGTTTCATGGATAGGCCAGGATTTATTTTATGCTGTGAAGTACAGGTATCCCTGACACGCTTCTCTTTGTCCCAGCCTCAGTGATACCTCACATTGCCCTCCCAGGCAATGAAGGATGAAGACAACCATCCTATAAGAGCATCCCAGTACTTCTGTGCTGTCCTCTGCAGGCTGGGGGAGAGGGCTGGGAACATTATTTGCACGGGTAAGGAGGAGGCTGATTGAATTGAGAAGCAGCATTTGGAATCCTGATTTGAGGAAATATGCCTGTGTTTATCAGGTCATTATACCCTCCATTTATCTGTCATCTCTTCCCTTCTTCAGCTGGGCAGTGAGGTTTTACACTGGCCAAATTTGGCAGGCTTCATTTTGTGTATTTACTTTTTCCTTGTCATCCTTGCAAACAAACGCACATACCACACACCGACTAGTTTATCTATATAGCGCGTACAGACTATCACCTCTTACGAATGCACCAAAAAGGTCAGAGTATTCAGGTCGCATTGCAAATCAGCACCAGTTATGTACTCTGACAGCACCAGATGTCAGCTCCAAAATGAACTGCATCTGTTCAGCTGTACGCGAGGAGCAATGCATGCGAGGATGAGACTAGACTCTCGAATGGCCCCTCAGAGCCAGGGCTGTGGACTTGCATTGCGAATGCAGCAATGAGTCCACCTGCAAAGACAGGTTTGGACTTCTCTGCTAGGACTTGTTGCTCTGCTTAAGCTCAATGAGAATGAGCACCGCAGGTAAAATACAGCAGTCAGACAACAGAACTGACCTTGGGGTTGGCCTGAGTGTGGCAATTCCATTTCCTGTCTTTGAGCAATTCAGGTCTGCTCTTATTTTTTCCGTCAAATGTTTCCTACTCCAGATCCTGCTCCCCGCCGGCTAGGTGGTGTTAAGAGACACTCCACATTACACCTACAGCAGCCCTTTGCTCTGCGTGTTGGCTGGAGCAATTGACTTCTTTGCTGGGCTTTTGGGACAAGGGGGACTTATCCACCCAAGCTTTCCAACCAATTGCACAGGTGCCTCATGTCACATCAGTGGGTGGTCAACTTTAGCTGAAGTTCAGAGACACAGTGTGCATCAGGCTTTACACCTCAGCTGCTCATGCCCATAGTCCTGCTCCTCCAGAAGGAAGGTGTCTGTTTCCTAACAGGCTACTGGAAACACGTTGGAAGGACCAGTCCTAACTCATCCACCACTGAGAAGAAATCCAGAGGATCTTGGTCCATGGTGTATTTGGAGTCAGCAGGTTGAAGGGGCACTTGGTCTACGCTGTGTGTGGGAGCTTGGGTTGTTTTATTGCAGTGTGAGGAACCTTGTTTACACATCGTTTCATTGCTGTTTCAATCAAGACCTGACCTGACTGCGACTACGTCGATGGGAGCAGGATCAGGGTTTCATCTGAAGCTACGAAGCTCTGTGCCTTACCACGCAACTCCTCCAATTAAAACTTTTCTAGTATATTTGCAAGACAAATAATTAGGACCCTTGAGATATCCATGGCCCTCTATAGATTCCCGACTTCTACATTTACAGTAAGTCGCTGGAAAACAGGTAACCACTACATTCAACAAGCATTTCAGAATGAACGCAGTAGCACAAAAATGAAAACACAGTATGTGCTTTAATGTTACTTGTCCGTAAGTATTAATAAACTTTACGCATTTTAATAGCTGTGACACACTTCTGCCACCCTTTAGAGAGGTATGATGTTACAGACTCAAAGTGGTTTCCTCCATCTTGTCAAGGCCCCAAGTAGCATCTTCTTCCCAGAGTGCCAGCTTCCACCGATGCCATGGGAAGAGCTGGTTTGGTAGCGACAGCCAGCACAGGGCTCCCTGCTCTGGCCCCAGAGCATTCAGCCTGGAAAGGCTTCTCAAAGTCTTAACTTTTGAGCTAATCGTGCCTCTTGTGAGGCTTGGCAAAATATATGCTCACGGAACATGATGAGGATAATTTGGCTTATTTTGTCTGTTTGATTTTTTTAAGGTAAGGGCAAGGAAGGTTTTCCTTTCCTCCCTAGCACGTTGCACCTGACATGATAAATCTTAGAACAGTAATGAGAACAAGTTAATATGGGACTATATTTCTCTCCTTATAATGAGCTTTGTCATGGAAATGTATTGATTTTATGTCACTTTCTGTTCTGTTTATAATTTTTATGGGTGGAATGAGGTAGCAAAATCTTCTCTCTCATAAATTCAATATAAATTTGCCTGAGCCTACATAACTCCGTGTTTATTTTGGCCACCTATTTCAGGGCTCCCCTGTTTACAGCCTGGGAAAGACGGGAAATGGCCAATCAATCAAAATCTGGAATACTGAAAAGGTCACAGCCATCCGCATGATACCACCGTCCCCTGCAGCATTAGGCATTTCCCAGCTGCTGCATTGCTCCAGATGTGCCTCGCTCGGTTTTCCCTGTAGCTTCCTCCGGCCCTGGAGGAACTCGGGGAAGTCAGATCTTACCTAAAGGAAAGGCAGGCGCAAAGGATGGGAGCGAGGGGTTTCTGTCTCCCCTCCAACCGGAGCAGATGTCCCGTCTGGCACACGGCGAGCAGCGCGCCGTGCTGCGATGAGCCAGCGAGCTCACGTATGGCAAAGCTCCCGTCACACTGCTGTTATCCTGTCACTGATACTGTCAGCCCCTCAGAGGGAAAATGTATTAACTATTCACCAGCTTCTTCCAACTGCTCTTCCCTGCAGCCCCAAAGCTTGAGACTATGGATCGATTCGGAATCATTTCCCCTTGAATGCTGCTTGGCTTTGTCTATCCTCTCCAAATTTCTTGCGTACCCCTTTTTATTAATCCTCTCCCTCCAATTCAACAGCTCTCACTGTGGCAGAGAAGCAATTTTCTCCCAGGTACGCACAAATAAACGAGGGGCTGAATTTTAGGAATTCCTCCTTGTAGGGCTAAACTAGACACCCGTATATTCATCAGTGCGCATCTCTCATTGCACAGATTAATTGAAACTTGAAAATCCTCGTTCAAAAATGGAAGCATGAAAATAAAAAGATATTTTCACTTTGTGCAGCTGACTATATGCAAAATCAATTGTAATGACTACAGGTAGGACAGTTATCTTCTGCTGTGCACAACAGCAGGGCAGAATGTATGGATGGCCGGCGTGTAGCACAGCAGCCTCAGTATGTGCTCAGGAGATGGACTAGGCCATCTCAGGTAAGGATCTGGCCTCTAGAATTCAAAGTGGATCAATAATTTGGACTCATGATGAATTGGCATAGAGTCAGAGGTTAGCTCAACTCTCTGAAAATGGTAACCCGTTGCAGTAAAACTGCCTGTTCCCATAATAAGAGACAAAAACATTGCTTAATGGCTTTTTGGGTGATAACTCTTTTAAATGGGAAGACTGCGTAGGAGAAAAATTAAGCAGGGGAATTGCAATTTTGCATTTTATGTGATAAAAACAATGGAGGGATGAAGGGAACATGTGGCTGCTATTTTACAAATTGAGTTGTGGAAGCCAAGCTCCAGCTTTGCTCCCATTAAGGATTAACATCTGGAGATAAGAGTTTAAAATCCAATATTGCCTTGAAAATGATGCACAGACACAGCTTCAAGTCGCTGTCTTGGATGCATATTCACAGCTCACCAATTTTATACCCTTGTTTCCCCCTAAATTATTAATCCTGAGCATCCTTTATGCTTTCTTTACATCGTGTCACAGCTGGAAAAGGAGGAAGACAATCTGCATATACAGTAGCTCCTTTTGTCCCTGCTTTCAGCCTGTGGCACATTTCCTACTTCCTTTACTTCCTTGCAACACCACTGCTGTCAGGTTTGAGGTCCCTCTACCTTCTCAAACAGAAGAGTTTCATACCTGTCACGTTAAGGTGAAAATAAGAAGTGCGCAGGTTTGTACACAGTTGCAGAAGGCAATGAGTGAGTCATGGATCCTGATCAAACCAGGAAATCAAGCACGCTCTTACGTCAGCTCCTCTCCAATCTGCATGGCTCTTCAAATAAAAATGACACTCCACTCCAGCAGAAAACAATATCCCACTTGAACTATGTGAAAGACTCTGCCACTTGTGCAAAACACCTTCATTAACTGCTCCCTGCTAAACCGCCAGGCAGTCGTTTCTGCCATCTTGCAGTTATATCCAAGCAGTGTATCCAAGCATCCATCAGAAAGAGAAATTCAGGATATTCCCCTGAGCTCTCACGTGCCCTGTCAGGATCCACCGTTACTGCAGGCACTACACAACCGCTTTGCTAAACAGCCCCACCAAACACTTCAGAAAGGGAGGGAAAGCTGAGGCAGAGACCCAGGGACATGCCAGGGGAATACGGTTGTGGAATGTGTTGTCCTTCAAGATGGCTGTCCTCTACCCGCACCTCAAAAACATCACACTAATAAATGAGAGAAGAGACACACTCAATGTTCAGAAGGATTAATTTTTGTCTTTACCTTTAGAGAGAAATTTAAGGAAGTGTGAAAGAAAAAAAGAAGTACTGCGGCAAATACTGATTTAAACCACTGGAAAATTTTAAACCTCATTGTATAAGGGGAACAAGTCCTAGAGAAGGAGAAAAACTATTTCAGCTATTGAACAATGCCAGCATACAGACGAATGGGTATCATACGGCTTTCTGAAGGCATGAACCTTGGAAATTAGAAGTCAGCTTCCACTGAGAGAGAGAGCGAGCAGGAAAAGAGTATTTTTAGGTCCTATGATACTGGTACTAGCAGTTTTGTGTCCCTTTTACTTCCACAGTGTAACTGAATAAACAACCGTTGATACAGGGAATAAGGAATCTGTAATATATGACCAATGCATAAGAAGGAGATCTGACTGCCTGTTACACATACACAGAAGGAGGAGGTGAAGAAAGAACTCAAGGTGCTCTATTTAAAAAAAACAAAATCCTCGTTTTTTTACAGCAAAATAAGTGTGCCAGTTTGCCTCAAAATTGTTGGAGATAAATGTGATTGTAAATAAGGATTACTAGAGGTAATGTAAACAGAACAAAAAAGCCCAATCCAGTAAGCAGCGAAGGTTTTATGCTGAAATCGTAGTCACTCTTGCTACCATAGGTTCTGAGGTTTGGCAAAGTAAAACTTACAGAGAAGCAAAACCCTTCTATATCCACCCAAACTCAAGGCTGAGGGGTCAGTGCAAGTGCAAAGCCCGGGG